>JAQIYA010000597.1:0-18597 GCA_034699355.1 Microtritia minima
CAGTTTGTATACGAAACGCATATTCACTCTCAACGACTTTCCCCACGCATTTGAATCGCAACTTTTGTTTGATCACGTTCGTCATTACCCTTTATCTGCACAACATTATTATAATCTTTACTTATTCACACCCAATTTGTTTGTTGCAAAATTTAGTTTAGATGTTTAAATTTAAAACAACAACATATAAGTTATTAGTTTCAAATGCATTTGAAAGATGTGAGCAACTTATTTCAAATAACCTATTTTATGATATAGCGGTTAAATCGCTTTTTTCAAATAAGCCTCATATTAAATGATATATGTTTACAAAGTTATTGCCAGAAATGGTGAGCATTTATAAATGATAATCGTGTTATGGCTTTATAGAGCAGTTCTCTATTTAATAAATGACTGTCTAAAATCAAGAGAATGACCTTTAAATGTTAAATAATAGGAAAGCATGTGAAACTCTTGGAAGGCATAAAATTGGTTTTACTGCTTAATGCTAATATTTTGACACATCAAAACAAAAGTTTTATGGACTCACTCATTGGGCTCATGCGTAATGAAGTAATAAAGAGGGTGTATGTCTCGCGTGTTTGCAGCCAACAAGAAAGTGACCGACAATAAGGCTAATATGAGTCGAGAAACTTTATTTTTAAGAGGTATATCATATTTCAAGCGATAAGTCGAGTAACTATTACAATACATAAGATTTGATTGTAATCGTCGGTGTTTTCCAAACACCGACACTCATTTCCGGTCAAGTATTGATGACATAGTTTGGAGAAGTTTTCTGGATTTGTTGCTGACATTTTTGAACTAATATTTAAGGTATGCTTAATAATTAATTTATTTCCAAATTTTAATGTATAACCAATTTTAAAATCGATTATTTCTGAACCAATTTAAATTTTACTTAAAAATAAATGAAATTGCATTGAAAAACAAATGATAAGATTATTTAAAAATAAAATGTTACATATTTTTTTTGTAATTTAAAATTGTTTTAAAGTTGAGATAAAAACAAAAGTCTATAAATTATTTTATTAAAGTTAAAGTAAAAAAGTAAAATCTCATATTTTCTTATTTATAAAGTTAATGTTTACGCCAAAAAAAGATCATTTATCATCAAAATAAGTTTAAATCAAAATTAATAAATATTCTAGAAATTTAATATTCCAATTTACAACAATGCAAAAATTCATTTGCTATTCAATTATTTAAAATCATAAATTAAAATTGTTTAAATCAATTTCATATACCATCAATCAATCAAGTTTATATGAAATTAACTAAAGTTTTGCGTGTAATTTTTTACTTATTTAATTTATTTTGATATTGATATTATAATATATTTTATATTATAACTTACTTATTATACATCACTTTACATCTGTAGATGATTACTATACTGAAGAAAAAGTTTGTTTTAAGACATTTTTTGATCCATAATGATGTTGACATTGAGAACACGCGATCAATTTTGTGATTGATTTTAATTGCATCTTATCTTAATTTATATCACATATATTATGCGTTAATTTTTTATCTAATTTGAAATAAATAATCTGAAAGCAATTAGTATTTTAAAATTAACATTTCACTGTAATTTTTAAAGTCGTGACTGTTTTCACTTCGTTTATTTCAAATAGACTTAGAATAGATAGTTTTTTAATAAATTATTCTATGTTAACCATTTAGTTCGCATAAATATTATAAAAAAATAAGATATTAGTTTAAAAATCATGAAAAGTATTAAATTTTACCTTTAAAAATATTAATGAAGACCTATAAATGACTGAAAATCTATAAATAATAATTTTATATTCTCAGAATTAATACTCTAAATAAGGAAACAATATAAACTAATTAAATTGACAGACACTGAAACTAATGTATTTATACAGGCATTCTATTAATACGATCACAACAATTTCTACAAAACAAAATTGTTTTCTTGGGTGAGAATAATAAAAATTACTGTAAAGATTAGTAATGCCTATTCAGAATTTGATTATAGTTTCCTAATAAAATATGCTATAATCGCGTCATTTGCTATAATAATTTCTTAAACACGTGCCAAAAAAAAATTATTACAGCAATGGAAGCGCTAGAATTGAGTAGTCTTAACATAAGATATAGCATAGAAGCTGTCAGCGCTAGAATAGAAATCTGCCACAACCGTGAGTAACAGAATCGAGGTGTGGGTGTATAATATTATGTAGAATAACGTATAAAACTTACGATATCAAATATATATTTAAATAAATTTACTTATTATATAAACTCTATAACTTATTAAAATAATTGAGTGTTTGTTAGTGTAAGGGAGTGGCCAACAATGCTTTTAATTGTTACGTTATATTTTAAAAATAAAATAAATAACGGTTTTAATTTCACTTTTACAACAATTATTCAACAATAAATAGAGACAGAATAAATAAAAAAGTTAATTATATTATTAAAATAATAACATTTTAAAGAGACGAAGCCGCGGGAAAATGCATAAGTATTTCTATAAAATATTTAAATATACATATTGTTAACATAAATTGATTTTATTGAATTTTGATTTTATACATTTCCTATTTGTTTCCATTTTATTTAATTGTTTTCTCTTGATTTGGTATATTTTTACATAAATTATTGCGAAATCGCATTTTAAGCTAAGAAATAAGAGATTTATTACATATTTTTCTTTGATTAGTAACTTATTTCTGTATCATCTCAAGAATTTATAACATAATAATGAAGATGGTTGTCGACTTGCATTTAATGTCTATCATCTATTTCCCTAAAGATATTTATTATTCAATAAATTCTATATAAGTGAGTAAAATATTTCTTCTGTATAGCACTTAATTTTCAATAGTAAAGATATGAATTTCGGAAAAATAAATAATACATTATATAAAAGTTTAATATATTTATGTATTTCTTATACCTTAAGAGCTTCTAAAATTAATTCAATAAATAAAATTGATAAAAATATATAATTTTACTCTTATACTCACTTAAAGATTTTCAAAGAATAAGTATGATTCAAAAATTAGTTTATAAGTTGTAAACAATTTGAAACATATTAATAATTGATAATTAACATATTTATAAATCATAATAATATTAATATTATACTTCTCTAATTTTATATATATAAATATAAAATTTTAAACTGTCTCTCATTCATTCACTCGTTCTACTATTTAAAAATACTATTTATTGTTATTAATTTATCTATTTTAATGTATTTTAATCTCAAAATACACAAAATAAGCTTAAATTAAGTTCAATATTTGGACAGGTAAAATATTTTTATATTTGTAACTTGTTTATTGCGACTTAAAATATTTTAAATATAGCTAAACTTCTGTATACTAAAATTATGCATAATTTAATTTGTTATTTTAAGACATATTTTTATTAATTGGATTGTAATTAAAGTATGTAATAAGGTTTTATTGTGTTTCTAAAATATTGGTTAATTTAATTTTTTAAAAATAATTTGATTATCACAATTCAATACAAAATCACTTCCGTATTTCATATCTAAACGTTTACAATAAATTTTTAAAAATTACTTTTATAATAAATCAAATTTGTAGAAATAGAGATATAAATAATGAAAAAAAGTTCTTTGATCTCAATTAGTATGTATTTTATATTTAGTTAACCAAAATACAGTTTATTTGAGTTCATTCAAAAATTTATGTAAATATTATATTTAATAACGTTCGCCATTCATAATATTTAAGAAAATAGAGTTTATTAACATTTTGCTAAAACTGTAAAATAGAAGTAATATTTTGTTTAGTATTTTCATTCATCTTGATTTGATTATAGATGATACAGAAATAGTTAAACAAAAATTTAATTTCTCTTTATTATTAACTGTCACATTAGACAAAATATTCAAAATTCTGTTGTAATCTATTTAATCATTTAAGTTCACTCGCAATCATTTTGATTACAATGAACTCCAAGCCATACACAACACACTTCTTAACCAAATATGGTGCTGGAGTTAACATTGCGGAATAAATTTGACATGAAAGGCCACATAAAATTAACGAGAGAACGATAAACTTGAGATGATTCTCCGAACATTTAATAATATTATAAAAGACATGCTAACGTTGTCACATAAAAATGATTTGACTCTCAAGATTGACTTTTCATTATGATGCAGAAAATTAGCCAAAGTCTATTTAACCTACGAGTAAGTTATTTTTAACTTTAATTTTTTTTATGCAAAACATGAGCTCGGGTTAAATAACTTTTGTATCTCACAATTTTTTTAAACGTTAAAAGTAATCAGAATTTATGAGAACATGCTTACAATATATATATTGATTTTGGCAACTCTTGAAATTGGCAATCGGTTGCTAATGTCCGCACTGAATACTTGTAATGTTAAATAAGTTTGATTTTAGCAACTCTTGTTTTTGGCAACTAATAATTTGTTTGGCATTTACGAGTTGCCAAATCGAGGATGTACTGTATATAAAATCCATGAGTTTGTCTGTCTGTCTGTCCGGCTATAGACTCAGAACTGGCCAGAGGTTAGAAACCCCCACATGGCATATATATGTGATCAGCATATTCTGGGATCGAGTCGAGGTGGTCTGGGCGTCGACAGTTCTGGAGGCGCCGAAAAATTTGTCAGAAACCATGTCATGTGATATGTCTTTGAACACAGTTCGACTTACAGAGTCGAATGAGGGGGTCTCGGATCGAGGGGCGTGGCTGTCCTGGAAGGGGCGTGGTCAATATTAGGAGGTGTGATCATTTAAGCTATCAGTTTACTCAGAATGATGTCTTGAGTCGAATGAGAGAGATCTGGGGTTGAGGGGACCTGATATTAAAGTAGTCTTGAGTTGAGGGAGTTTTGGTTTGAAGGAGGCTTAGGGTTAGGGTTAAGGGAGTCTTGGGTTAAGGGGTTTAAGGGTTGAGGATGTTTCTTGAACTTAGAAATATGTACTGAAGAGAATGCCGTGGGATTATAGGGATTAGACTATTTAAAATGCTTGTTTGTTAAAAGAGCTACTTATTTAAATATGAATTAATAAATTAACTCATAAAGCTTACGATTAAGCAATAATAATCGAAATCTCAAAAAATTTACAAACTTATTTTCCTGTTGTCTACCGTCAATCTCGTTATTGTGTACACTCTTTTGTAGTAAATGACATGTTCTGCACCGAATCTATTTAAAATTTACTTTAATACTTATTAAGTAAACCATTTATTTCTTTCGGAACTGTTTTCTATAAATAAATTGTGTATTTTATGTTAATAATTAAAATTTAATTATGAATAAAATATTATTATTACTTTCTTTTAATTTTGATATTATTTGATTAACATTTATAAAAATAAATAATAATTTTTGCTTTTATTATAAAGATGTTTATTTAATCTTTCCTGTATGAGAAACATTGCCGCTAAAAGAAATTTGTTATATTATTTTTGAATCTCATAAAAGTTAAAAGATATTAAAGAAATTATATATTTAATTTAAAGTTCTCTCAGGATATTTATAAATAAGTTATATTTAATAATATATGCAAATTAATTATTAGTTTTGAAATATAATATTTCCTTATTTGTATTTATAATTTATTTATAATAAATCTATATTTGATGTTCTATATAAGTAAAATTTTAACACAATATACCAAATTCATAATAATTTTCACGAAAGTTAAAAATGAATAATAGACAAAACAATACGAATTAACAGATAAAAAAAATTATATTCAATTATTTAACAAATTAACAATTTTATAATTTTGAAAAATATTCACTTGAAATTTGCTAAAATATTACAAAATATATTTTAGTTATAATACAGTTATTTTAGTTATTTATCGTATATCGAAAATTGTAAATACTGTTCAAATATTGATCGAAATTACATGAAATGAAGAAAATAAGATAAATACAGATTCATAATTCACTACACAATAATATAATTACAGTCTTAAAAAGCTAATGACATTTTTGTTCATTTATATTGCATTCTTCTCTGTTTATATCTTCCTAACTTAATAAGTTATTTCTAATAACAAAAGTTTGCTTGCATTATTGTATCGATTCAATTCGCAAAGGTGTTGCGTTGAAACAATCACATCATACGTGTATGTCTTCAATATAAAAATGTCTTTATAACATAAAAATGCCATTTGTTTTCTGTATTCTTTTAAATCGAATTTTAGCTCAACTTTTTATTATATTTTTCAAATAAAGTAATATTTTTTTAATATAAATAAAATTATATGTTCTATTAATTAAAAATTATAATTAAGCTTGTTATTAATTGTAGCCAATGCTTCTTTTTATTTCTTAACCTATGATGTAAAGTAATTTCAATAACAATATTCTTTTCATTATAATACATAATAATTAGTTAATATAATTATAATTTTTGCATTATTGAATAAGTTATTTAATATTAGCTTAATAATAACTTAATACAAGTTAGTTCATATGAAAAACTTAAATGTTGATAAATATTTGTGTTTAATATATATTTTTAACTCAAGATATACAATCAGAATTAATTAAAATAAAAATGATTAATTGCTGAACAACTTTTATTTACCCCAAGTTCTTGTGTATAAGACGATCTTATTTAAAGAAAAAATTAAAATTCTGAGAAAATATTATTTTCTTCTTATACATGATATCGCTTTATATTAATAAAAGATATAATGAAAATAATGAAAGTTTTATTTAATGTTTAAAAATTATTTTATTATCCAATAATTCTGAAAAATTTTCTGAATTTGAAGAATGAACACAAATTGATGCAAAACTGTTGTCATTCAATTCCGCATAATTCCAAGTTTTAAAAAGCTCTGATAATTAACAGTTAAAATTGATTAAGTAAATGATCATTACTGCAATGATGATATGATCATGTCTATTACCATATATAAATAAGTATATTACTTAATCAGCAAATAAAAAATATTTTAAAGTTCGTCTTATCTATTGCTACATTTTTCTTTTTTTTTGTTACGATTTTTTTATTCTTCGTCTTATAACTACACTTAACCGACTTATCCACAAGAACTTAGGGTAATTACATTTTGTATTATATTTTATGTTAGATAAAGTTTTTTACATTTTCACAACTTTAAACATTTGTCAAATACAAAATTTGACAATGTTATTACCAACTAAATGTAATAATCAGCCATTTACCAACATTGATAAATGCAATTAGATCTAGAGTGGCAAATGAAATTTACAAAATAAACTACAATTTATCAAAACATTAGAAAAAATCTGAACTATCTCTGGACACTCACAATTCGCAATTTAATTTAATCTCTATTTTAGATTTTATATTCGAACGTTATACAGATATAAAACTTGTCGGTAGAGAATTAAAAATCAGGAGAATCCCTCGAAAATCGGTACATTTGGTCACTAATACAGACTCCCTTTATACAGAAACTGTATTCACACTGTGTATTTCCACATATCATCAAATTTGCAACTAACCCTTAGTCCCAACTTCGTACTATTGTTAAACAATGTTTTAATTTCACAAAAAATTAAGTGTTAAATCATAGAAAGATCTCTTTAGTTTTATACTTAAAGAAGTGGAGTACACTTCGGAAATCTTTGATTTTATATGAAAATGTCCATATAATAAATCTCGATTGCATACTTTTAACAGATCCTTAGGTGAGACATGGCGTTACACCTTTTAAGTTATTGTCTTTTCTTTGGCATAAACTTATAGATCGAATATCAGACTACAAAAGGTCACAACAATAGCAATGTTAGTGTGAGATGTGTTACATTACATGTGCAACACCTCATCCAATAAAGTCCATTTAAATAGTCCCACGCGTTAGTACAATATGTTTTTAGTTTTTATTAAGATATAGGAAGTTATTTCTACCAAAATCTATTGAGTTTATTGAATATAAAGTAGAAAATATAAAACGATTTTTCAAACTTTAACACTATAAACGTCAATTGTATTGCTAACAAAATGTCAAATGCTTAACCAGAATATATAACATGTTGTGTGATTCAATTTTTAAAAAGTATCGATACATCAATATTAGTGTAGCGTATTGTTTGCCTCTGTTGAGTGCGATACACAAAAGTGAATCTCATTTGGGACAGAAAAGTCATTACAATCGTAAAGAGTTGGACAGTCGAGCAAATATTTATATACACTAAAACACTAAATGGAAAAATTCATAGTTGACTGAAAATAAGACTAACAATTCTTAAAATATTCATAGCGTTATCGAGCGCTTACTAAATGCGAAATCTGATGATGAGTGCGATGAGTGCGCAAACATCATGTCAACTCTTGCCAACTGTTTGCCGACTTTGTCGATGAACGTCCAGAGCCTCGCCTCTGAACGTCTCAATTGTCTCTACTCTATTAGCTAATTGAGAAAAGTTCATTAAGCGCTCCTCTCAGTGGCAAATGACTATATATATCGCTTCAATAATTGTTATTAAAGGGATTTTCCTATTAGTCCTGTTCGTTACCCCAGTTTGACGAGAACACCATTAAAGTCCTAAACAACTCCAACTAATATTATCTGTTGAATATTTGTTTTATGGTTAGTGAGTTACTCGATAATGATGGCAATGTACACATTGGTGTTGCCTCGGAGTTCGCTGTTAGTGGTTCTGGTGGTGCTGGCCTTAGCGTGCTGTGCGAATCAGGTGTTCGCGACGCCCAAATGTGTGGCGCTCTGCCATCGCTCCGAAGAGGACTCGCTCTGCAAGAGATGCCGCTTTAGGGAACCGATGCGATTCGGCAAGAGGTCGGACAACGAACAACTCTCCAACATATTTCGCGAGCCCATGAGGTTTGGTAAGCGACTCCATTCGGACCGCACGGCGACGACTGGCTGCTATCATAACCAGTTTCAATGCGACAACGGATTATGCATTCCTGCAAAATTGCATTGCGATGGCTATAATGATTGCTTGGATTTTAGGTTTGCGTCCAATTATGCATTTTGTTTGACTATTGAGTACAATTTACATTTCTTAAATAGTGATGAAAAAAAGTGCGCCCGTCTTTCTTGGAGCAAAATTTTCAATATGAAACTACCATTAGATAAAAAGTTGTTTGCTGTTCAAAATGAGATTTACCACCAGTTGCAAGCCATTGAGCTGCGACGGCAGCAACAGCTGCATAGAAATATCAAAGATCTATCTAAAGATCTGGAGAGTGGATACAACTTGACATGAATCATATTTCGCACAAATTATTAGATTAATTATTTAGGTTTTATTTATTTTATTCCACACGATTTGATACAAAAGTTTTATTTCGTTTTTAAAATATTTATAAAAAACTTTAAATTTGAATGTAAATTGTTGTCCGCACTCTGCATACGAGTATAATTTTATTTATTATTTCATAGTACCTCTAATTTTGAGTGATATTGTAAGAATTATGAGTTACATATTTTTAAAAAAATAAACAGTTCTCATATTTATTGTAAATATTTAGTTAATTAGTTTAAAAACCAAAATTGTAAAGTGCATATAATAGTGGTTCACTTCATTAGTTTAACCATCAATTACTGCAATTAAAAGCTTATTTTCATTAAAATATTAAACGTTTATCATTTAAACTTACACGTGTTAAGGGAGAGTATTATTAGGGAGTATTATTATTGAAATAGCATTTTGTGGTGTAAAAGAAACCGAGTTCTTACAAAGTGCTCAATGAGTTGAACGCAGGCAAGTATTTTTCAAATTACTTTTAGTAGTTTGATTTTAAAATTAGTACAAAACTTTTGCAAAAAGTTTTAAAAAGTTAGACTACTTATATAAAATAATAACATAAAATATGTATTTCTTATAAAAGTCAAAATTAATATTTTATAAATTTCATGTCTAATCTAAATTTTGCTGAAATATTACATTATTAATATAGAATTTTGAAAGCTTGATATCATTATTGTTTAATCAGTTAGCGATGTGTTCTAATTTTCAATAAAATTCTTTATAAGAACGTTAACCGTAAAAATATTTATCAAATTAGTTTGAAATAGTTTAGAAAAGAGTAAAAGCAGGTGCAGAGACATTCGTTCTCAATTGAATGAAGTTCAATGCTTACGTAAATGCTAATGAATTTATTCAATTAATGTCTGATAACAAATTTGTTTCGTGAATTAATTATTGTTTAATTATTTCTTATTATCGGCGCATAAAATCGTATATTTATTAACATTGAATTTGACGGAAATAATTTAATTTAATGTTTTTATGAAATAATTGCATTTATATGCAAGAATTTATAAGAATTATATATTCAATAAAATAGAAAATATTTTACGATAAAATCATAAATATTTGTAGTAAAAATGTTAACATTAAAAACATGTTTGTATAAAATGCTGAAAAATTCAATCTCAAAGTAAACGATTAAAAACTCTTGTATCCCTAATTGGTTCAGAGGTTGCATATAGAATGGCCATCAAAACACTTTCGATGTTTTCGAAATATTCGATTTAATCGTATTCGTAAAAAGAATAAATACTTGATGTCGAATTGATGTTACAATGAAATTGCAAGTCAGAGCGATATTCTTCTATGTCTGTTTGCGTAATACTTGGGACCACCGGAATGATGGCTGAGTCGAGGCGTTTGATCACATTCGGGAGTCAACATCGTTGTCAGCGTCGATATAACTAGTTTGTGGCGAACTTGCAAACTCGTCAACTCGTCTACTTTCGATTGCAATTCACTGACAATTGTCTCGATCCGAGTCACACGAGGCGATAATAAGGCACTCGAGTTTTGAATGCTTACCGCATTCAAATTGGAGATGATATGAATAGAGTTGAGTCGCGATTGAATGTGTTTCACTCTTGTGAGCAGATCTGAATGTCCGGCCGAGTACTGCTCGAGCACATCCTTAATGTGGTATGGCTTGAAGGCATTTTTGAAATAGCGTCTGGCTATCAAGCATTTCACTATCCGAACAAAACGGATCGCATTTTTCTCCTGATTAGTGAGCGCCCAATAGTTACTGTTCGGATATAAATGTGTTTTCCATGTCGCCGGCGAAGTGCTATTCTGGCCGCAGGCGTACAGTCTCCACGTGCTCTGAATTAATTTGGCGGCCGGCGTGCGACGCTTACCCAGTTGTCGCTGACGCTGCTTCTCCTGAACCTAAACAGGATATTTCGATTTTAAATGCATATTTAAAAGCAAAAATTCTAGACTCTAATTCCAATCTCTAATCTCTCCTTATATGCCAACAAATACTTTTACTTGAGTGCGGATATGATCGCATATTGTAATAACCTTTGGAAATACGGTTATTTGCAATAATCTGTTATCATGTTATTATTATTATGGCACAGTTAAGTGGGGAAATACCAGCACTATTTGCAAAAACAATGGGTTTTTCATAAAAGATTGAAATATCTCTTACCTTAAGCGCAAGACCAGTGCCAATAATACCCGACGGCAATGCGAACACACAGACCCCGATAACCATACAGATGCAGGACATAAACTTTCCGAGTGGCGTAATGGGGGTAATGTCGCCAAAGCCGACCGTGCAGAGGGTCACCACTCCCCACCACATGCCCTCCGTTATGCTACTGAATTGGGGATTGTGATCCTTCTCGAGGAAATAGACGGTACATGAGATGAGGATGAGAAACAAAATGGCCATATAGGTGGTGATGGCGAGATGCTCTCTCTGATCCCAGACAACAGATGCCATTATCCTCCACGGCCGCAAAAGTGTAAGAAGGGTATGTGAACGAAAGGCGCGTTTCCTCATTGATTCAATCCAATTCGACCAACAATACGAACAATTTTGGTATACTTTTTCAGTCAGGCCTAATAGGACACCAGAATTTATTTTACTCAGATCAGCGAAAACTTTTTCTCCTAATTATAAGTTATATATACTGTAGTGTTAAAAGTTATTCCATCTGTAGAGTTAATAGTTAATAATAAAAATGTTAGTTGTATAAGAGCATGAAAAGGATCGGATTCCGAGTCCGATAGCATTGGTTTTGAGCTCAAAATTATTGAATAGGATCGCATCTAAAACTTTGATCCGAAAATGTTTAAATATGGAAAGTTAAATATTATAAAATTGCTTTTCATTAAATTGCTGACTCTTAGTGACACAAAGTTAGACTTTTAAAAAAGCTTGAATTAGTATAATAGCTATGATAATATGAACACTCACATGCTTTGAACAAACAATAGTTTATAAATCTTCTTTAATAAAATGTTTTTACATATTGTCAGTTATTGTTAAGTCAATTAACATAAATATCATTATCGTGAAAGTTGATTAAATATAAATGTTTAACAAATTTTAAAAGTGCTGCAAATAATTTTCTTCATTTTCATTTGAATCAGACAAATGTAAAATTATCAAATCGAAAATAGTCAAAAGAGAGATTAATTAATTGATTAAATCAAAGGCGATAAAATCAAAAAGCGATTTAAACATTTGAAAGAATGCTTTTTGAAAATGAAGAAACTAATCCTAACTGTAAAATGTGAAGAAACTTTTAAATACAATTCTGAAATACATTATTAAATACTAAATACTAAATTAATTTTAGGATCGAATCGGTTTGTAAAGTATTTAAAGTCGGATCTGAAAGGATCTGATCATAACTTGAAAATAATTCGGATCGAATCTGTAAAATGTCGATCCGATTTCATGCCCTAAGTTGTGTGTAATAAAATGTTAAAATGTTATTAAAATAAATCATAATAATTTATATTAATTAAAAACAAAATCAAATAAAGTTTGCGCAATTATATAATTTTATAATTGACACTTATGTATAAATATAAAACATGCATTGTATTATTAAATGGCTACAAATGTTATTTAAAGCTTGCTTACAGATTAATTCTAACGCAATTGTATATTGTGTTAGAAATTATTAAAAATTAAATCTTAATATGTAATTAATTATACTGTAATGTATGTAAGCGTGGAATTCAAAACGTTTGTAATGTTTAACTAAAACTTTTATATTAAACATTAACTATAATGTTGTGTAAAATTATCTAAAAATTTTAAAACTTATTTAAATTTTTATACTATTGACTTAAATATGAGCAAAATTTCAAAACAATGAGGCATAAACTTACTTAAATTTTAATAATTAAATACTGTCTTTGATTAACAATAATCTGACTTAAAACTAGCTTATACTTACTGAATTGTTCGCTTTCAATTGATACAAATTTTATTTTCTCAACAATAAAATTGAATTTAATTTTTAAAATTAATCTTTTTGAGACTACTTTTATTTATAAAATCTTTTCAAGAGAATCACAATTTAATTTTATACAATATTGCATAATATTTCTAATAATATTATTAGTAATACAAAGAATTAAAGGTTTAATACAATATAATGAAAAACAACATACTCGCCATCAATATTAGCAATAATAGAGCTAATCTAATAAATATGTTTCACTCCAAATGACATAACGATCACAATAAAATTGAGACATTTGTACAAATAATTAAAAATATGACAATCAATTATGTTGAAAAGCCCATTTAAATGATGTTGTATACGGCTGTGCACACACAATGTTGAGCTAGGATTGAATGGAAAGCTGTTTGTCATTTTAGCACACAAATCAAGGGCACATCTATCAAAACCATCAAAACTTTTTTCAGTTATTTCTCTCATATATGATTGAATAAAGGTTTGAGCTAAACATTCCACAAAACTGTAATTATTCATTGGACGGCTCACATGCACGCACACACATATGCAACACAACTTTTTTTGACTCCAATTTTGATTGACGGCAGTGATAATAAAATGGTTTTAAACAGTTTTAAAAAGCGAGACTAACTAAGAATTGGAGACAAAATGTGCGCTCACTTTGAATAGAGTTCAATAACAAAACGGACACGATTTAGCTGTGACTTAGCTGTGAGTTAATCGTTTAGAAATTTGATCATTCAATCTGATGCTGACATTTCGATTCACTTCAATGATACTCGTCTGTCACCGTTATTTTTAGGGATCATTTTCAATAACGATCCAATTTATTGCGGAATAGATTATATGAAAAATTTTGAATTCATTATAAATATTATGTTTATTTTATTAATAAGTATAATAATTATAAGTATAATTCGCTTGATATTAATCTTAAATAATGCTAATGTCATTTCTTCATAATAACATAATTATAAATTTTAATAATTAATAATTATTAAAATTATATTCTTTATTTACCATAATTATTATGGTAAATAAAGAAAACTAAAAATTGTATTGTCTACGATTTGTTTGCAAATACTTTGAGAAAGAAATAGAGAGAAAAAGAAAGAGAGAGCATAATAAACTGTAATAATAAATTTCTAACAGAGTTTGCAAATAATCTCATTTCAAATACAGATTATCTATTCGGCAAACGCTGTCACACGCGTATAATTAGTGACCAACAAATTCAATTACGGCAACACAAGAAAAATTAAAAATTTGAAAAATCATAGTTTTATGTCGAATTAGAATACAATTACCTATCTTATAGTCAAAAATCAAAGTTTATTTTAATGACAATTTATGTCAACTATTAATTAAACTCAATATTCCATTTGCATGACTATCACGTGAATTTGTAATATATTTTTATAAATTTATATTTGAATTGGACTCAAAACTTTGAGTAAAATTCGTTGAAAAATTGATCTAAAATGCGAATTAAGTTATATTACCGTTAATTTTTTAGTCTTTCACAAATCATTAAAATATTTTTTAAAAAATCAAGAAATGATTGTTTTTGATAGTCTAGACTTAATTAACTTAAATGTGTTATTTAAATGTGCTTAAATTGCACTAAAATTTAAAAATTATATAATTAAATAATTAAAAAGATTTTAGTCAATATAATATTGAATATTTGACCACTAATAATAATAAATGAATAAATAAATATAATATAAGATGCGGTCTTTAAAAATCTTCCGCATTTATATGTTCTATAAACGCTTAGCCATGAAGTTTATACAACTTTTATGAAGTTTAGAATCAAGATTTTAGCCAAAATCTTAGTTTATGTAGAATTTAGCTTTAAAATAATTTTAAATTTAAGTTCAACCTAAATTATTTTAAACCCAGAGCTTTGTAATTTTTGGCATATCAAAATAATTTGTAATGACTAAATAATAAAATGATTATTAAACATTTAAGATAAAATACAGCACAATAGCACAGAACAATGCGAGAAATTTTGCTAAATGTTGAGAAAAGAGCGCAATCTATTGGTAAAATATTTATGTTTTTAGATTATAATTGCTAATTGAGAATTTGTCAAAAAATTCAAGTTTCGAGTTCGAACTTCTTTAAACACAATTCATATATTTTAACTTTAAGCAAAATTTTAATAAATAATGAATCATTTATCGGAAAATTATTATGACATTAAATTCTATGCCTAATTTGTTTATATTTATGAAAGGAATCTCTATAACTAATTATATTGTCAGACTACAGTCTGACACTAAAAATGTTTTAATTGTTGAATTTAAAAATAATTTTATTGATTAATTATTGATTTAATTGATATAATTTTATTATTTTTAATTGTAAATCTCTAAATCTAATTAAAATAATAGAGTTCGTGTGTGGCTAAGTTTCCAACAATGATTTTTATTATTGAGACAAATTAAATTATGCTTGAAATATATTATCACACAATAAAATAAATAATGGTTTTTTATTTTTATTTTAATTGTTGTTAAATTTAAAATAAATCATTATTCAACAAAAAAAATATAGACTGAAAACTAAATATAGAATAACAAATATTAAGAAAGTGTCAGAGATTATGTGAGAGAGAGAGAGAGAGAGAGAGAGAGAGAGAGAGATGGAGAGAGAGGGGGATGGAGAGAGAGGGAGAGAGAGAGAGGGATGGAGAGAGAGAGGGAGGGAGAGAGAGAGAGTCAGGAAGTGGTCAATGGGTTTAGATTTATATTTCGTTTATTAATAGACAAAAGGTTTCTCGTATCTATTAACTTATTAAAGCAATTGAGTGTATGTGTGCTCGTGTGAGATTCCAACAATGATTTATATTTTTGTGTTAAATTTTTAAACTAAATTTTAAAAATATAACAATGACCGATTTTAAATTGAATTGTTGTTTGAATTTAAAATAAGCTATATTCAATAATAATCTATTTATATAGAAACAGATAAATACTAAGTATAAGAGAACATATATATAGCTGAACGCCATATAATATATATAATATGTACGCCGTATAATATCATTTTTAAAGTGACAATGTCTACATTTTATTCAACTTTGTTTTAATGCATGATTCAATTTTACAAAAATAATTAATATTGTAAACGAATGAATGCATGTGTTTATATAATAGTGTATGCGCTTCTCTATTAATGGCTTAATTGTTAATTTGTGAGAAAACGGGAGAAATAATGGAAGAGAGAAAAGAGAAGGATATTCTGGAGAAATAGAGATATTGGGAGGGATGGAGGGAAAGAGGGAGAGGGAGAGAAAGTGATTATTTACTAGACTAATTACTCACGAATCTACGGGGAAAATGGCTAGTAATAAATAAAAATAATTCATAAAATAAAATATTTAATTTCTAATATATTATTTTTAATTTTATAATATTCATGATTTATACATAACCTTCTTAAATATTAGAAAGTTAATTAATTTGTTTAAATATTTATCTTTAATTTTAATAAATATATTATGATCAACTATTTATACATTTTAACATTAACCCGATGCCAATATATTAATTATTTTTAAAATAGTTTATTCATTTTCGTGTTTTCATATTGAAATATATTATGATGCGCTAAAAATAAACTTATTAAACTTCATAAAGTACTATAATTAAAGATACATTAATGTCTATAATTTAATATTTAATTTCTGGATGCAGTGTTTTTTATAAAGTAAGTAATTAATATCTAATATTACTTTATTTATAAATCCATTTTGCGTTTGTCACATCGCACACTCTAAACAAAACACAATATGTAGAAAATTTAACATTATCATTGTGTGGGCTAAGTCTAAAAAGTGACATTAAATGATATATTTTACTATTTTGTATATGATTTATTCTTAAATATTTTAAGTAAGATTTAAATGTATCGAAGATTTAAATATTGATGAAAATAAAGGTTTAAATATAATCAAAAAGCAGAAATTTCTGTCAAATCCGGTAAAACTGTTACATCTGACAGAAATTATTTTTTAAAATTCGGCGTCAAAATCGGTCAAATTCGGTCGAATTCGATTGCGGACCGAAAAGGATGTTTCATAAATATAGATTAAGTAATAGTCAAATAATGTTATGATTTATACATAAAATTTTTAAACAATACTACTTTTAATAACTTTAACTAAAAATAATTCTCTCTCAACTATAGGTATTTTTAGATTTTTCAATAAATGATGTAACTGTTCAATCGAAAGCTTAGCCCAAATTGTTGCCCAATTGTAGCAAAAAAGTGATTTATTTGATTTAATAAAGAACTTAAACCGTGAACAACTCGAAGTGAGACTATGATAAAAGCTGTAATATCCTGTATGGATAGTATTATTTCTCAATACAATTAAAATACATGTTTTCCTTGCACTTAAGCGCAAAAAATTCTCGTAAAGCAGATGTATTTATTTGACTTTATGATCATCATTTCAATCGCGCGCATAATGAAAGCAATGCAAGCAACGAAAGCACTCCAATGCCTCCAAAGTCGCTCACTTAACAAACTTACGGTTCAGTCTTTTTTACTCTTCATATTCTGTATTCTCGATCTAACGATCTATCGTAAGATTACATTTTTATCGAGATTTTATTATAATATTATGAAAGTAGTTTCAATCAATTATCAAATTCATAGAAATTAAATTTACAAATTATATTTCTATAACAATTGTGAAAATCTGATTCTGTAAGTATCATTCGAGAGGCGAGTGGCAAACAATTTAGCAGTTACGCCAATGATCTAATTGGCCAATCGTGTCAATGACGTGGGCATACATACTACCTTTTTTAATAGCACCTCTCTCTCTCTCTCTCTCTCTCTCTCTCTCTCCGCAATTTATCATTCGCTATACAATTCTTTGCCAATCGCTTATTTAGATTCAATTTAGTTGGTGTACTGTCTTTGTCGAGCACTTTTCGGGATTTGAGAAACCAGTGAGCAGTAATCGCTTGTTTTTTCTATTTCATTCTTCGTAGTAATTGGCATACATCTGGTTAGAGGTATTGCGAAAACAATGAAGTGTGGAAATTGTCATACAAGTGTTATATCCTTAACTGCATTGAGTGCCACTTTTGTTTTGTTATCCATTATCTCAATGATATCCTGCGCCACAATTGCAAAGATACCCGATTATGATACTAATTCTGAATTGGAAACTATTAGCAATGAAAATAATTTAATGCCCCAAAACTCTGTAAAACAAAAGTAAGTCTCAACTTTTAAGTTCAATCTTAATATTTTGTAAATCTTTTGTAAAATTAATTTTGTAATATTTCGAAAAAGGTTTTTATAATAAATAATTTTAATAAATAAAGAATGATAATAAAGAATTTATTTAATT
>JAQIYA010000598.1:0-18588 GCA_034699355.1 Microtritia minima
ATCTATATTCAAATACAAATAATAAGGCATTTAATGCACACTGCTTTCAATACTATTATATTCAAAAGTTAGTTTTCTTAGAGTGTTATTAATTTCAAAGCATTTTTACTAAAATGCCACCAAAATTAAGAAAATCTTAGTGTTAAAACTAAATTGGAAATTGTTAAATACGCTGAAGAAGTCGAGAAGCAGGTCGTGTCTGTAAAGTCTCCGAATGTAATATTAGACTTAGGCGTAAAAATAAGTCTATTTTGCAAGTAATGCCATCGAATAAAAGAACTCGCAGAAGAAGACTCGCTTTTTGGCCTAAACTTGAAGAACAAATGAAAACATATGTGTTAAATGAAAGAAAATTAGAGACCAGTCTCGACCATTACTATTAGATTAAATTTTATATGTATAATACGCACCCCATGTATAATACGCAGCATAGATTTTTCAATAAATGTTACATTTTTTCATAGATAATACGCGTATTATCATTGGTACTTTAGGGTATTATTTATATATTTATTTAATAGTAACTGTCAAATATTATTAAATTAATATTATCATATATTGTCAAATAAAATTAGTGTACTTTTAAAATATAAGAAAATATTCGTTTTTATCAATTGAGTAATAGCTATATTTTTACAAATTCTACAGCAGTAGGTTTTATTGTTTCAAATGAGTTTGTTGTAACTTATTTATCTTATTCATGATTTATTTTGATTGATTTGTCGATAACATTAATAATTTGATGGCAAAGAAAAGATAATACAAGTTTTGCTTTCGCTTTTGTTTAATTCATATTTAATGTTCTTCAAAATTATTAAATAACATAAGTTACAATTTTAGATTCATTTATCTTTTAATAGAATTCGTCTTTAATATCTATATTGATATCAACAATTAATAGTTTATTGTTAAGTATAAGTTTATTTTATACTCATTTCTTTATACCGAACAATTAAAACGTCTTCAATTTAATTTCTTTTATTGTAATTTATGACAAATTATTATCATTAAAAATAACTACTCTACAAATAAAGACTAAATGTTTTTATTTATATTAAAACTCTCATCAATGAGAGATCATGTTGTGATTCATAATTACTTTTGATAATTTAGATAATTTTATTGAGCGATTAAATAGGTTATGATTAGTTTACGTTAACTAAATTTAACTTAATTTTTTACTCTTACAAACTAAATGCACACAAACTTCTATATTTAGTCACAAAAATACTAAAATATTGCACCTCATTTCATGCTATTATTTTTCATCTCAAATAAAATATAGCATAAATCACATTATTATTATTTTTTATTTACTAATATTTTATACTAAAATAATACGCTTTAATATAATTACCTAATAATTTGCGAATTTTTAGTATTTTTTAATTTTTAATCCATTTATTCCATACATTTTTCTAATGATATAATTAGATGAGCAAAATTTGAATGCCTTTAATCCGGATTTAGTGATTTTGTAATAATTTTTATTTCACACACTATTTTGTTAACTTTGATGCATAAATAACTTAAATTATTAAAAAAAAACTAATAAAGTAATTTTAAATTCCAGGTATTGTTGATAAAACTTTAGAAAATGTTCAAAATTAACAAACAAACGAAGCCGTAAATAATGGACATTAAAATATTTACAATTTTATTTATATTTATGACGTTAGCAAATAATGGTAAATTTGTTTATTTTATTAATTTTACAAATATTTATCATTTTTTTCATTAATCAGAATTGGATTGCTTGGCTTCAAAAGTGAACAGATTTGCTAGCAATAAGAGAGTTAAGAATGACGTTTCTTACAATCCAGTAAATACTAGAGAATTAATTAAAGCATATAACAGAAAATATCAGCCAAGACTTCTATTTAAAAAATTGTGCGCTTTTAGTAAATCTAATCGTTTATACAAAATATCGTGCAAACTAAATAAGAAATGGATTAAATTTACCAAAACTTTGTTCTTGATTTCAGGCAAGTGTAGTCTTAAATTTTCTTTCTTTTAATAATTAAAGCCACTAATTTTTTATGATATTAAATAAACAATTATGTATAAGAATATATTCTATTTAAATCTACTTTTTATATAAAAAATATCATATTTATGATTTAAACTTATTTTGAAAAGTAAAGTACAGTAAAATAAAAAAAAGACAAAAAATTTTAACAGTGAAAAACTAAAATGTCTAAAATAATTGAGAGAGAATTTACTATCAATAAAATTTAGGGTGTGATACAACAGCTTTGCTCGCTTTTAATCCATTTGTTGTTCTTTATTGCTACATAAATTAACTTTTTTTAATACATTGATATATTTGCTATACTTTTCAATAACATTGATCAGTTTTATTTTTTAATGAAATATTTTGTTAGCTATTTTGTCAAACTTTAGTTTGACAATATTGGCCTTCAAGAAAATATCCAGGTTTAACAAAATATTGTTATAAATTTAGTTGTAGTTTTATTTAATTAACAAAATAGTTTTAGTAATAATCTAGTTTTAATTAATAACATAACACATAGTGATTTCATATTTATCTTATTAGAGAGATGTCGTTTCATTTCTTGATTACGTAAAGCGTGTTTATCATAAGATTATCATAAGATCAATATTAGCTATGAATATTTGCTCAAGAAAAGTACTGTCCATTACAAATATTGGGCCAACAATTGTAAAAAATTAATATCTCTGTCAAAAATTTATGTTTCTGAATCTTTACAATGATTTATTTTAATCTGACCACAGTTTTTAAAAACTTTAAATTCAGAAAAAATTGAATAAATTTTAAAATATTAAATAATTAAAATCAGGAAATTTAGTAAACAACAAAAGTGGTAATAAATGTAATTAACCCATTATTAACTGACCGATATTCTCAAACTAAATTAAAATTTGTGGAATTCCCTGATTGCAAATCGCATGGAAATCATATTCTTTAAAATACTCATTTTATTTTTCTTTGTCACTTATTTAAAAACCCTGACTATAAAATAAATATAGATATAAATATTGTTATGCTTGCATTTAATTTAAAAATAACAACAAAAGAATAATTGATTAGTGAAAGAATTGCTGAATTTTAAATAAGTGATTTTAATTATTTGTAATATTTAATAAATAATTTTATTATTTAATATTAAATACAATTTAATTGGTCATATATAATACATAAATAAGATATATAGTAAAATATTTTAATTTCATGTTATTATTGTAAATATTTTTCTATTAATAGAAAAGAGCGTTCACTAAGATAGAGTTAATTTAGTCCAATTTTTAAATGTAAAATAAATAGTATTAGTTAAGATATCAATGTTGAAAATTAGATAAAAACTTTTTAGATAAATAATGCCTAAACAAAAGTACAGTATTTTTTATATTTGAATTTATTTATAATTTTTTTCAAATTAAAAGGTAAGCGATGCAACGATTTTTAAAATATAACAGGAATCTTATTTCCATTAAGTAATATAAAAACTTTAGTTTAGTTAAAATAAAGTCATTATAAATGAGTTTAAAATTACAACTAATGCATGCAAGTGTTGTTTTATAATTTTTAAATCGAAAGTGGGCCAAATGGTGACTAAACATTTTGCATTTATATCATATCATAATTATGATAAACACGGTATATTTAGTCGATAAGAAAAACCAAAATTTCAAAATTGTGTGAAATCGCTTCACTAATTGAATTTTAAAATTATATATTTTCAAAATTATAATCCCAATCAAAGCATACATAATTCTGTTAATTAAATAATCAATGAACTATAAATTTGATATTTATAGGCATGAAATGCCATACAAATGCTTACAATGTCAAAATGTAAAAATGCAATTTGTGGCCAAACAGATGATTATCAATGGCAAAGCATGTTCGCGTCAAAGTGTGCGCACGTAATGCTTAATATTCGCTTTTATAACACGTAAAGCTTAATATAACGTGAGATAATAGCGCTATTGATATTGTCGTATAATCATTGGAGAGATAATGGTAAGCAAGAGACACTTATTAGATGCACACGAGCATAACATAACCATTTCATAACCAATTCATAACCATTTCAAACCATTTTTTTCAGTTCGCATCAATTGTTGCATTAAATATGTTTTAAATTGAAAAAGTTATATTTAAATATCAAAGTTAATTCATTCATATATAAATTAATATAAAAAATGATCGTAATAATGAAATTTAATTTTAATTTTGTATTCGTGTGAAAATGCATCTTAAGCTCCATTTGAAAAATGTAGTTTAATTTAAAGTTTATAATTTAACTCACTGTAGAAAATAGTGAAATAATTAAATCTAAACGATTTTTTATTTTTAATGATTTAATTCCGTAATTTTCTATTTCATTAGTGCTGAATTAAGATAACAGAAATATATCATTAAATCATTTTTAAAAATGTTTTAATATTTCGATAAATTTAAATTAATTATGTTTAAAAAATACAATTCAAACATTTAAAAAAGTTTTAATTATATTTTTTTAAAATTTAAGATGATATTAATTTCATAAAATTATTCTTTATGTAAATAACAAAAATTTAAGATAAAAATCAATAATTAAAGATTGCAATTAAAAGTGAAGTTTGTTGCATAAAATATTTTTATGTGTTACAAGTAATATAATCTTTTTGCTACTATATTTAAGGGTGGGTTATAGACCTACTTTAATAAAGGTGTTTCTGTAGAGATATGTCGATTTATTATTTTTATAATTATATATATGTCTCGATAGCTTAATGTCATCAATGAATCGAGCATGTGATCAATGATAAAAGCGAACAAACAATTTTCTCACTATTGGTATTGAATAAATCTAAAAATGAGTTTTACATATAGCGGGTCAATACTCTTTTAATAGTGTTCAAGAAAATTCTTAATTTAACGCTACTTAAGAGCTTAAAATCAATTTTTAGAAATTATATAAGCATAGCATTACTTGACCAAAATGTTTTACATATTGCGGGAGCTATTCTAAACAAAACTAAAATATAGAGTTATATAAAGTTATATAACTATATAACTGTATATAAGTGAAATTATTGATAGATTAGAATCTATGACTTGACGAATGCATATTGATTAGCATGCAAATGCAATAAAGCCACACTAAAATAAACAAAATAAAAAATTTAAGGTTTAAACGATACAACGATACAACTAAAAAAAGGGTTTTCGAGCAGTAAAAACAAATAAAACTTTTTATCGGACTATTAATTCCGCCAAATCTTCAGCTTTGGTGAAACAGCAGCAAACCGTTAAAATATATTTTGAAAACGCATTGTTTTTGCAATGTTATATAATATACATATATTTTATATTTATTGTGGCACAATAAATAATGTCATTTAGAAAGCAATCAGATTTGCTCTGTTGAGTTATATTTTGCATGTGCTAATGTCATCTAAATGTTTTGCTATGCTTTATTGATTAGGAGTTTTCAAAATAATTTATTTACTTATGAGGCTTACAGTGGCTTACAATGCAATTACAATGTAAGGAGTCCGCAGTCTTGTATATATAGGCATAGCATGCAATTGGTGAACGGTTTCGCAGGCAAAGAGTCAGAACTTGAAATATAAGTGGAGCAGCTCTCAAAAGGAGAGTTACTCTATTGAAGTTTTTTCATTTTCGAGTTAGCTATGATTGAGTTTATGCCACACTTTTTTTAACAATATTTCTACGATGCTGTTCACCGTAAAAATTATTTAACAAGTTCTATAAGTAGGAGACGAAATAATTGATAGTTTTTCAGTCATGAAAATTGGTTGCCTCTTGAGTTTGACTCTTTTGTTTATTTTCAAGAAGAGTTATTCAAACTATGTTTCTCAATTCAACAACCATACCATACCATTGGAGAGCTCACTATTTCCAACTTATGCCAAATTTACACAAAGTCCATCTTTTATTGGTAACTTATAAGCAGTTTTTGATTTTATTTATAATTATTTCATTTTAAAATAACAATCTTAAAAATTAATACTTGATAAATAATTTAAATATTACCAAATATTACTTATCAAATATCTATATTATATTATTTGTAATTTATATATAAAATAAATTAAATAAATAGTGTATAATTGCCAATTAAAATAATTATTTTACTAAATTAATATATCATAAATAAGTCTCAACATTAATATAAGAAATCTTAATGTTTATGCTTCAAAAAAAAGTTAGATTAACTATTATCTATATACACAATCTAATGCTAGAATATGTATTGTAAAATAAATTGATATACATATACATTAAAATTTTAATATATTATTTTTTATAATTTATTAAAATTATCGTGAAATTGAGTTATTAATATGCTATTAGTTTATTTATTAAGTGTTATAAAGTTAATAATGACAAGTAAGAAACTTTATATTTTTTTAAATAGCCATTAAGATAATTTTTGATTTAATTTGTTTAGGACTACCTCATGAAAGGTTCTTAGAACTTGATTCAGTACCGCAGCTTCAAATCCCAAATGATGGACTAAATTTGATTGATTACCCTTTCATCAATTTGAATGGCAAATCAATCAAACCGCCCAAAAAATTATCGATACCAGTTGCCAGAGAAATGCTTTTCTCTGACAATGGAAAATATGTGCCATTCGATATCGATCACAGACGAATTTACAAGCAATATTTAAAAACTGATTTGTTTTTAATTAACTGCCAAAGTTATGGCTCGAACGCGTCTCCCGATATATCATCGAAAGATTTAGAAGAAGCGTTTGCGTACGCGGATTCGGCGGTTAACTGGTATGAAGAGACTATCAATACCGATGCCATAGTGACCAATAGGAATCTCGAGACCCCTCTAATACCACCCTCTGTACTTCCGGCCAAATTTTTGGAGTATACATCTCAATATCTTCTAAACAAGTAAGTCGATTGAAGATAATATTTTATACAATAGCTAAAGTTATCTTTTTATTATCGGCAGTTTTTAAAAATAAAGAAATAACTATATTATTAACTAATTAATAATTAATAAAAATAAAGCTAATTTTAGCTTTTTTGACGTTAAGTAAATCAATCATAACAATTTTAACAAACTTTGGTTCGGCATAAAAGATAATTTATCGTCAATAGTCTAACGCTCCATATATGTTACTAAATATACTTATGTTAATAAAGTGGTTTAATGTAATAATATATATTGAATAATGTATATTTAGTAGAAAATTTTTTGTTATTAGTTTGAAGCCTAATTTTTAAAATATCAAAATCTTTCATAGATATAGTAAGCAAATATTTTTATTTGAAAATTACAAATTATTATCGAGAATTTACTCCCTTATATAATGAACTGTTCACCTGTTGAGCCCCTGTTCGCCTAACTAAAGAAAAGATAAAGAAAAGTGATAAAATAGCATACATTTTAGTGCATTTGTGATACCAAATATGTTTTAGACAAGCATAAGGTGCCAAATGTCTGCATATAGTAAATAAAATGTAAAGTATTGTTAAAGAGACATATTATTTAAAAAATTTTATTAACAAATCTATAATAATTTCTTTTAAAATAAGTTTAAAAATTAAAACACGAAGCAAAGCAAGCGATCACTTAGCACTAAACGCAAATTACTCGAACGGAGTGGCGTTTAGCCAGACATAGCTAGACGTTTAGCTAGAATTCTCCCCATTGAATGAAGAATCTAGTTTTGTAACTGATTTTGACCTTAACTTTTATACGATTTGAGTTACCAAATCCTATGCGAGTCAGTGAGATGTTGTCCGTCAATCTGTCTGAATCCTCCATCTGAATGAAACTTATGAATGAAATTTCATTATTAGTTAAAATAAATTTCAAATTACTTTTATGTTATCAAAAACAAGATATAAGTTTGATAATACATTTAGTTCAATAAAAATTATACAAAAGTAAAGTAATATTAAAATATTAACCGAAAAGAATGCAAAATTCATTGTTAAAAATCAATTATAATAATATAATAAAAAAAATAAAATAACAATAAGTTTAAAAACTATTTACACCCTTAGCGAGACGAGAAATCGCTTAACACAGAAAATAAAACAAGAATAAGAAATACGGTAAATTCTCACTTCAAGTAACACACTATGTATATTAATTAATCATTAGTATATATCTTTCGAGTTTGTTTAATCAAAGTACTATATATCAGCTTTTACTCGTGTCCTTTTTTATAAACGGCTTAACTATAATACAAAGTAAATATCAAATTAAAGATTATATAATTATTGTTTTAATTGTTTTTATGTGAAAATATTAATAAGTTAGATAATCGTTTAAATTATAATTCAAATTTTTAATTTTTTTCATATAACATTTATATTTTTTTTTTATAATAAATGCTTATTTTTATTGAGAACATTTACCATTGCATTGAATAAGTATTAATAACTGTATCTCTTGATCTAATTATTAATATTAAATTATAAATAATACAAAAAATATTTTATTGTATTTTATGTCTAATTTTTTATAAACTATACATACATGGAAAACTAGTCAATTCGGGAAATAAGTTACATAATTATCAAAAATTTTTAATATAATAACAATAATTAATTTTTTAAAAACTTATTAATATCTTTAAAGTTATTAAATATCTAAAATTAAAAACAATTAAAATTAACCGCAAAAAAGTATAAATTAATAATTTTATTTTAATAAGTTTTACTAATATATGCAATATAGTGGAAGGATGTTTATGTTATAATTATGATTTTATGAAATTAATTTTGTTATGAATTCAGAATCACTGTCATCAAGTCTTAGTTTAATCAAATGTAATGTTTGATAAATGAATATTCATTATGTGTTGTACTCTGTGAGCTCAAGTTAGGCTCACGTAAAAGGTATATGTATGTTATGTTCGTCTCAATAAAGTAGTTGTTATATATGTTAACTATTCTTAAGTTATTTTAATTAAGTACCCCTCCTTTACTACAATATTATAAGTTGTTATTTATCATTTAGCGTAAAAACTTTTGTCAATTAAATTGTAAAATCACTATTCAAAGTTTTTCGAAATAAAAATTACAATTAAATTTAACTTTTTTTTATTGTATTATATTTTTGAAATAAATTTATCTATTTTATCATCAGTATTAAAATGCATATTCAGGTCAACAAACTTAATCTCAATTAAATATTTTTTTAATGAAAGTAAAGCATATTCGACTACTTTAACAGAAAAACAATCCTATGATATGTTGGGTTTGTCTTATAAATGTGATAAACTTAATAATAATATAAACACATTAATAATAAATAAAGTTTAACTAAAAGTACGACGAAGTAGGCTATTAAGCGATCACAAACAATGTCTCTATTCATATTTGCCAACAATCTTTTGTTGTTTCAATTTGATTTCAACTCTCTACAGTGATATTTTTCTTATCTTAATCGATTGTAAGTATTATTATTTACAGGTGTCTGCCAAACCTTATTTTATTAAATTTTACGTCATTTTATAAAAAATTATTTAACATTGCACTATATAATATCCCTAATAAAGCATAATTTATTGGTGCGTGATATCTCGCATTTTATTCATACCAGTATACTGAATATATTATGTATACAGTGTTTATAAATATAATTTAATTTTAAATTTGTATTAAAACTAAATTCAAGCAAAGCTTTCGGACAAACGTTATTCAGAGATATCTCTATTAAATAGGATTATTTAAAGAAATTTAAATATATTTGATTGCGTAAGATTGAAATTCAATATAAATGAAAATATTTCAAGCCATTGAAATTGAATAAAAATTTTAAAATCGATTAAATATTGTAATATACCTTAAAAAGTGTTTATTTTGATAAATGATTTAATTGATGTCAAGTTAAATATCTATTTCGCATTTTTTCATAAAACATTTCTTAGAAAAAAAAATAAATAAATAAAATAATAATTTTAAAAATTCATATTAAGTTAATTTAAATGAGTAATAAATTCTTGATCTATATTTCAATATTCCTTTGTCAAGTTATTAAAACTGTTCAGCATTGAATTTTTATTAAATAATGTATTTTTAAATTTTTTCTTCTTTCCCAAACTCTGCCCGAATATTTTAATTTATGTCAATTTTTATTTTTGCGCGAAAATAAATCAGTTTCGGATTTTTCATTTCTAATTATTTATAAAGAAAATATGAATAAAATTTCGCTTTTGACAGAAACAAAACTAATGTGATTGTTTGATATTATCGCCACAATCTCGTTAAGAATTAATTTTGTTTTTCAAAGCGAAGCTATTGTTTAAAGATATGTGCCATAAATCAGATTATTTATTAGGCATAAGTGCTGCTCAACAATAATAAATTGATTTAACATTGAAAAGTCAAACACGCTTAAGTCGTTTAACTTCCTCACACGTGTTAGTCTGTCAGGATTGTGTGATAACAGCCAACGTAACAGTTCTAAATTAATAAGCATAGCATTGCATGCATTTAAGAGTACACCCATCAACCCCTTCGTACGTAATCTTAATTGCAAATTGCCATTTCTATGTTATTAAGATCGAATTTTTTGTTGATTTTTTCTCATTCGAAATCAAATAAATTATTTAACTTTCGTGAAATAGAAACATAAGTGTTAGGGTTTAGCATTAACATAATTACAAGCAGTTAATTACATATTCTTATAAAAGAGTCAAGGTATGCGCTCGATTTGAAAAACTTTTCTTTATTAAATTTGTTTATTTTTATAATATTGATCAATGTTTAACAAACATTTCATTCTCACAATTTATATATAAAGTTTATAAAAGTAGCGTTTGTTAATGAATTACTAAATATACAATATCAGAAAATATGAAATAGAATCGCCGCCGGCTATTATCTACTTTTTTGTTTGTTGTTCAAAATAATATGCATACCAAACGAATTTGGTTAGAAAGTGTAAATCATTCATTATTATTTACTGAACAGTAGAGCATTTTAAGCAAACCTCATTTGATTTAGTTTAATAAAGTTTATTAAACTAGTTTTTATTTAGAACATATGATTAGCAGTGTTTTGATAAACGCTTTTGCATAATATGTTTATACGCACACGATTTATCCTAAAGTTATTTTTAACAAAAATAAAACACTAAATTAATTACTAATTTTGCTTTGTTTTCATTTACAAGAATTACTTTTACTGAATAACAGTAGTTTTTAAAATAAGGAAATTTTTGACGGAAGAAATTTATGACTGCGTTTCGTTGGAACAAAGAATTTTATATTACAAAATAAATTAAGATACAGTAGCAGTAACTGAATAGTATTGGTTTTAACATTTTATTTTTGAAAATAATGAATAGTGTTTGGATTTATGGCGTATAAATTTCACATTTTTGAATAAAATTATGTTAATTCATATTTCTTTTAAGATATTAAACTAATTTTAAAATTCGCTTTAATTATATAGAGTGCGAATAATAATAATCAAATTATCGCATTAATTGTGTAAAAATATTAATAAATTGAACTTAAAATTTTATAAATAGCTTTTATTATCACTATAAACCATTTTTACACTCACTAATAGCAATCGTCATCAGATAAAAATAAGTGCGAAACGCATTTGCATTTATATAATTCATGATCAGACGGCTGTTAAAGAAATAAAGCCGTTTAAAGCCTGTTGAGCCGAAATTGATTTCATTAACTGATTTTCGTTCCCTAAATGGATAATAGAGGCACGTGAATGGCAGAGACACGTGGGTGGGGTCAGGCGATCGCTTAAATAGGGCGCGCCTTTCAATTTTATTGAATACCTTTTAATTTCGGTATTTCATGTTTAAATAATTGCTTATCTCCCTTGAAATAAACAAAAAAATATAAATAGAACTTTCGATTACAATCACAAATTTCATAATGCAATCTGGGATTACCTGCTATGGTGTAATTAATGATTTTTCGTTATTTTTATTTTATTTTTATACCATATTTAATATTAATTTTTTGCCCTAAACTTCAAAATTAATTTTTATAAATTAAGCCCAACCGAAATACCTTTCAAGATTAATGCTGTAAAAAAGAATAACAATATGCTCTGTATATTAATATAATATTACTATAATTTAGGGTTTTGTGTTTAATTTTGAATTTTATTGTTTTTTTTTTAAATTTCCGGCCACACCTCTGCTTGAATTACTTCGCTTCAATTTTAAACTAACAAACTTATATTTACAGTTTCTAACATTGTAATTAAGTATAAGTGTTTGTCAATTATAATAATGTAATTTAAATAGTTTAGTGTAAAATATTTGATTCAATGTTTACTATTGTTAGAATTAAAGTAAGATAATGTTAAGTTTTAAATTATTTTACTTGTAAAATTGATAATATTAGGTATACTAATATTATATATATAATAGGTATGCATCATAAAATAATCAAATATCAATAAACTGGATATAAAGTTTTAATTATAAGTTATACTTAATTAAAAGAATCTAAAAAATATTCTTTGTTTAAGTGAATGCTACAATTAATTAAGTTTAAAAATGAAAATTAAAACTCAAAAATTCCATAATTTATTAATGCAGTAATCCTTAATTTTAAATTTTAAAATACTAAGAATGCTACATAACTTTTTTAAACAAAAATCAAACTAACTTATAATGTTGAATGAATTTTTCCTTTAATTTCATTTTCAATATAATTTTTGATCCTAATTTAAGTTATTCATGAAAAATGTAAATATGATATCCGTTTTTTAATATATAAAATAAATTAATTTTTATAATAATTAATGATTGCATAATCATTATGTATATACTAATTAATAAATAATAAGAAAATTACAGAAAAAATAAATAACAAATTTAATTAAAACATATTATTTTAATTTAATTAATTATAAAACATATATTAGTTTGCACTTAAATTACATTACAAAATATTCTTACAATCATTTACATATTATGATAAGAAAAATTTGTTTGAAATGTTTTGTTTATTAATGTTATTAAAAATTTTAATATTTTTTATAAGGTTAGCCAGTTTTCAATATTGAGTTTTAAATTAGTATTATTGAATAAAAATAAGTAATTACTTTATTTACTAATTTTTAAGATTATTTCACTCATTTTAGTGAGATCATTGTTAATCACTTTGATTTTACATTTAAATTAAATTTTAATGAGATCTTTATCTTTCAATTAAATAAATGCAATTTTAGGGAGAATTTTCTCCCTTATATAAATCATGTGTTATAAATTGAATAAAGGGAAAGAAGTGGCCGTCAAAATAATAGTACATATTCTTGACGTCAATGATGTCTTTTAATTTGGATAATTTCACCATTATTAGCTGAATGTATGTTTACATTTATATATACATATTAGCTTATATGTATATATAAGCTAATAGTAAATACAATGTATAACAAATAAATATACAAATAAATAAATAAGAAAAAATTTAAAGCGCAAACGAAGCAAATCCTTACATTAGACCAAAGTTATCCAAACACTATCGGATCGAGTATTTGATTATAATCGAAGACGAAAATTTTCCCAATATTATGTCAAATAGGGTTTAAATTATAAACTTTTAAATCAATTATTTAAGAGTTGAATTAAAGCAAAATTCAAAAAATAATTATTGACAAGTATGCATTAAATTTTGAATTATATTATTTTTATAAGGAAATATTTTATTATATATCCTAATTTCACGATAATATAGCCTGCACTCCATATATAGTCCGCATCTTTAAAAATTTCATAATAGTTGCCTAATAATTATATAGACTATTAATTAAAATTATTTTGCCACTTAAATAATTACGAATATAATTAAAACTAATTAACAATAATTTTTTGTGATGTTTATTATTTATAATTGATTAAATAAGCAATTTTAGTCAATTAATGCCTGCAACTGATAGCCTAAGGATTTGGTTGCGGTGACAAATCATTAATTAAGTTATATTAAATTGAATTTGTCTTTCAGGAAGTGCATCAGCAAATATCACGCCGCCCTACTCTTGCCGGCCATCGATGTGCAGAAGATTCTGTTGCGCCGATACGTGGACAACAGCTGCTCAAACTTGGTCACTCTGCGCTGCGACCCGAACGGCAAGTACCGCACGCCTGACGGCAGTTGCAACAACTTAGCCAACCCGACGTGGGGCCAGTCGTTCACGTGTCACCGACGACTGCTGCCGCCGGACTACGCGGACGGCATCGAAGTGCCGCGCGTCGCGTACGACAGCAGCGATTTGCCAAATCCTCGCCTCCTCTCCAACAAACTGCTGCCCAACATTCCCATCTCCGACCATAAGCTCACTTCGATGACCATGAGTTGGGGACAATTCATTGTGCACGACATAACCCGAACGATGCCCTTTGGTTTCGACATAGCCTGCTGTCCTTCAGCTCAGGCCAGGCATCCCGAGTGTCTGCCCATTGAACCTCTGGCGTACAATGATTTTCTGTTTAACAAGTATAATCAAACGTGTATGACATTTGTTCGCACCGTTGTATGCAATCCGTGCAGTCTTGGTATGAGTTTTTTGTTTACATCTTTCAATTATTAATATTCATAATAAACTATAGTAAAATCAATCATATAATTTCAAAAGCCCTTATTTCTCTCTCACTCTCTCTCCCACTCAGTCACTCACTCACTTACTCTCCATTTTTCCTCGTTTTCATAAATATGATTAAGAATATAAATTATTATGATTTGAAATGGTAATTAAGTAGTTAAACAGGAACACAAATTATTGATCAATAATTATTTTAGTGGTCATTTTTTATTTATTTTTAAATTTTCAGGCGAAATATTAAAGTCCGTAAGTTTATAAATATTTCAGTTTTTAAGATCTAGTTTATAAGTGAATTTTTACAAACAAAAAAAAAAGAAACAAATCATAGAAATTAGCTTAAGGTTTTCAAAGAGCCTAATTTATAAGTGGTATCTTAACTATAACGACAATATAACATGAGGTAATATTTCTTTTTATTTTACATTTTTATATTAGACATCAATGGATTACAAGGATTTTGTGGTTTAATTAAAATTAATTTGGTTGTAAAAATTTATTATATTAATTTTGTTGATAGTAATGACTTAATTGCAAAACTTGATCTAAACTTCGATATTCAATATAATAAAATGATTATAATAGTTATATCGTTATCTAAATCAAAGACATATTATTCGGTTTTAATTATAATAATAAAAATGTTTACAAAGTTAACTTTTAATAACATTATAAATATTTTATTTTTAAAGGTCCGCGAGAGCAGCAAAACGAAGCGACACAAATGTTTGACTTATCAAATGTTTATGGCGTTACACTTAACGATACAATGACTCTTCGGAGGTTTAGAAAAGGTTAGTTAACTAAAGTTTTACGCCTGTAAAGCATAATTTCTTTGAAATAATATATATAGTAATTGCTTCTAAAGAACTTCAGTTAGAAAAAACTTGGATTTTATATAAAATATAATAATACAACATCTTTATTATCAAGAAATGAAAAAATTGTTATTTTTTTGCTATAATTAAATCATTTCGGGCTATTATTAAATTTTGCAAAAAAATGATGTCACTGTGAGTTTTTTTTTACATTTAAGCTTACATTCAATCTTAAAAAATTAAGAATTATTACAATTATTTTAAATAACTAATTATATCATTTCAGTAATAATGGATATTTTAACAAATTTGTGTAATAAAAAACTTTATAGAATATTTTATTAGATAATAAAATATGTCATCTATTAAGAGAATATTTATGAATTACATGATATCGAAAACATAAATTACAAACAATTTTAGGATTTTTATATTAAAAGAATTTCTTAAAATTAATTCTCAAAATAATTTTTAAAAGCAATTTAAATCAGAACACAAATATGATGATAAATTTGAATAAAAATACTGCGAGGCTATATTTACAGTAAATTATGCTTTTTATATTGTAATGTATAACTAGTAAGTTTTAAAAAAATGTCTAACTCTTGAAGCATTGCAAAACATAATTCAATATGATTTTTTTTAGTTTGCGAAATATTTTGTTCGTTTTATAAGTTTTTTTATATAAAAAAAAGTATAACTTGATGTTTCGCTTTTTTATTGTGTTTCAAAAATATAATACCATTGAAAAGTTTTTTGAACTTTTTATATGTAATAAATTTAAGAGATACAAAATATTGCAGCAATTTTTTATTAATTTGACAAAAAATTTATAGCTAATGAAGGATTAATATAAAATTAAATCAATACCATTATTGAAACTATATTAGACTGAAGTGGGATTATAGGGGGTTATGGGGTTTATAAGTAATAAACTTTTTAAAATGCCTGTTTGTTAAAACAGCTGTAACACTATTGCAAAATATAATCCCCAATATCAATATTTTTTATTTTTATTATAATAATCTGTTATAAATTTTGGTTTTTAAAATTTATGCATTATATATATCATATCTGATTTTGAAGCAATAAAGAGATTTAAGTCAAAATTTCGATAACTGATTCATTTTTTATATTTTGTAAGCAAAAGTTATTAAAGTAAAACTTTATATATAACTGGTTTGACTTATTATTTAATTTTGAACAAAAAATTTAACTAATAGTCCGAATGTTTTTTTTAAAAAATAATTTTTGATTAATATGAATTAACCATTAATCATGATTTCGATAAGGTAGTGATTTTAATTTTTGCTTATTTTTCTATTTTTGATTTACTTACAGTATAATACAAATTAAACAAAACATATTCAATATTAATTTATATTTAAGTCGCAATTTTTTTAATTCACAATTCAATTTTAAGCGCAATTATTTAAAGCCTGTGAGCTTAAATAACTTTACAGATTTATGCCGGCTTTATAATGATTTAATAAGCAGATAATTTAATGTCTTTTTAAAATTATTATACTCTGTATTGCAATAGTGATTCATTACAAAAAATAAAATAGGAATTCGGGCTAAATATTGTGGCAAAACATTAAAATTGGTTTTGAAAAAGTTATATTTAATAATAAGAATTGCTTCCGTTGTCTGGAAGTTATCTTTAAATATGCATTTGCATGACATAAATATAATTTTAATAACGTTTTTTTTTGTATTTTTCACGCGCATATTAAAAGTATTTATACGCATGAGTTTTTCAAGTTATTTGCACTTAAAAAATATCAAGAATCTAACAAATATATAAAAAGAAAATATGATTATATGAAAGAAACTTATAAATTTGCTAGAATTTCGTCTCAATAAATTAAGAAGTAAAATATTAGTTTAAATATATACATAATATAAAATTATTTATAGTAAGTATAAATAATTTTAAAGCATTTTTTTAAAAATTTTATTTTATCATAAATATCGTTAAAAGTTTTAATGGAAAAATTTAAATATTTTATATTGCAAACAAGTAAAGTATTTTATGGCAGCAATAATTTGCTGCGATCTTCTGAAAAGTTTAAAATTTATTTCTATATTTAATGGATATTATAAGTAAAAACAATAGTTTATGAGTTTAACAGCAGATGACTTGCTATATTGTAATTTTAGTGATAAAATGCATTTTAAGTTATTTTCCTTAACTTTATTTTCTAACTTAAACCTAAATATAAATATAGCACATTGAATTATTTTTAATTTTAAAGTTTTTGTTAAATAGATTATCGTTGACTGAGGGTGTATAACATTTTAAAATTTTAGAAACTGATTGATTCCCATATGACTCGATATAAACAGCGTAAAAATATTGGTCAACCATTTATTAAAAAATAAATTTCTTAATTTTCATTTTGCAAAATATTTCAAATTCATCAAAGCTAAAAACTTAAATGCTTTGATGACATTTTTTTTGATTCATATAATCTTATTATATGAATACTCTACTGATGTACATTAAAATGTAAGTAAGAATATGTTCAACTGATAGCATAGCCAATAGATTATTGCGATTTTGTTCAATAAATAGAACAGTCGAACTCGATCAACAATTATTATTTATCAATCATCAAACACTCACACAATTAATGTCATATAAAGTTGGCACACAAATGATGGGAATATTTAAGACTTTTGAAAGCGGTCAGTATAGAGCAGGTTATGGGGCGACAGTGAGAGAGGGAGGGAGAGGCTCGTAGGTTAGGTTACGTGATAATTAATAACAGACTATAACACAGGTCTGCTTGTATTAGATTATTGGATTCGATCGGATTGTAATAATAGATGAAAAATAATTATTTTTAATTATATTTCAATATTTTAAAACTGTTTTCAATTTGAATTATTTAAGTTTCATTTTTATTCCTGAAATTTTAAGCGAACATTAATATTTCTATGTAATTAATTATATACTCATACTTGTTCTGTGAAAATTATATAATTCATAGAAATCATATTTTTATAATTTTACGCGGCAAAAGCCTTTTTAAATAACTAAAGCAATTATTGCTTTAGTTATTTAAACAATTATTGTTTTAGCTTATAGTCTTATAGTATTAAATGGTTTACATTTTATTAAGTTAAGGATTAAATTAAAATGACAAAACCCGTATCAAGTTTAAAATTTCATTAAATATGACCTTTTAAGGATTAATTCAAAGTT
>JAQIYA010000599.1:0-18547 GCA_034699355.1 Microtritia minima
AAATATATTTATTGAGTGAGAATAGATAGAGAAAACAAAAGAGTGAAGAAAGAGATTAAACATAATATTTACTATTAATTAAAATATTAAACTACTGTAATACTAATAAATTCATGTATCATTTGTTTTATTAATAAAATTTAAATTAAAAATTTTAGTATTGTTGCAATTCTAGTTTAGGTACAAAATGAACAATAAAACATATTAAAAATCAGTAAAACATTTATTCTTTACAAATATACTTGAATACACGTGAGAATAAATAAATAAATATATTTGGTAAGGCTTACATTTCAGTTAAGCAATTATTGAACTTCTATTACAATTATCGTAACATCATTGTTATTAACATTAGCAAAATATCGTTTCCAGAAAATTAAGTTAAATTCAGTAAATTAATATTTATAAAAATACTAAAGTAATTAAAAATAGTTTGACTAATGAAGAGCAATACAATACACAGTATTGTAAAGTAATACACATATAATACACATGACTTGAAATTTTAAAAAAATTAATGATGAAATTCAAAAGTTAAAATTATAACTTTTAAAATCTTCTTTAATTTATAACATTGTTTACCGAGATCTTGACCTATAGATTCTAGTATAGTATATCCTCTTATAGGTAAAAATTAGTTTTAAATGTTTTACTCGAAGGTCGTCGTCGACGAAATGTGACCTTCTTTTTATTAAAATTTGTATTTTACGCTCAATTTTAATATAACTTTAGAATACTCTTCACAATTATAATGATTTAATAAAAAAATTTCAATTTTAAATTTTGAATATTTAAGGGTTTGATGCGTTTAATTAAAATATCAAGAAAATTATTAACGTTTGATAGTTTTAAAATGAAAGTTTAGTCATTTAGTCAAATATAAAGACTATATCAGTCATTAATAATAAATTCGGCGTTTATTTAAATTTCAAGACAGTAACGATTAGGTAAAAAAAATAATTTAAATTAAAAAAATTAGTTAATGATCAAAATAATGTAAATCAAGTTTTAAATAAAGTATGGGTTCGGCGTTAAGCGAATTATCACTGGGTGTTAGTCTAAATGACTTGTTGAGTGGTCCCTGAATATTATCCATGACTTCAGCCAACTCTTTCATTGATATCATAGCCGAACCAATGAGAGAATGAGGCGCGTATGGATTGCTATCGAAACACTTAATGCTTAAGAAGCTATCTTTATAGTTATCATATATGATAAACTGAGTCGTGTCATTCCATTTGACTTTATATAAATTATGAATGATTTGTTGATTGTGATTATTTGTTACTGAGTTTGATGACGATGTCGATGATTTTGAATTTAAAGATGGCCTTTCAGTCGCTGTAGGACTTGAAGGTATAATGCGAACGCATTTCGTCTCAAATGACTGATTGTCGGCGTCATCTTTATTTCCTATGCTTAACTGACAGTAGGCGTTCAAAACGGCTGTAAATTTTATAAATTTGTTTACTAAAGTTAAATAACAATAACTATAAAATACAACTATAAAATTTATCATTAATTAATAAAACTAAGTCTTACACAAACAAGTTAATACAATAATGCATATAATAAACGTACTATTTTTTGAATAAAGTTGAACGCCTTCTAGTATTGTAATTAATAATCGGCCAAATTTTTTACAATGATTTAAGCCTAAAATAAAATTTAAAAGTTGATTAAATATAAATTTTAAAAAATAGTTATTAAAATTTACTTGAATTCCTAATGGATTTTGAGTTGCTTATACTTTTCTTAATATCACGAAACTTTCTTGAAGATGAATCAATTGCTTTTATCCAAAGAGATCTTTCATTAACAGATATAGCTTTCAATATAAGGTACTTTTCTTGGGATTTAATGTAAAATTGAAAAAGAGTGGGATCCATATTGGCTTCAAATGGAGACATGTCTGCTATGGTAATGTCGGAAAGTAATAGCGGTTCCTTATATATACGATAGTATGATGACATAGCCTTATCAGAGGCAAACACATTAACTATTTTTCCAATCTCTCGCGTGGGAACGGTTAATAATAAAAAATCACTAAATAAAAAGCCAACCATTTCTTTGCCAGAATTGGCTTTAATTAAACTTCCAGAATGCAATAATTGTCGCGGACCTATAATAAATGTATTCATTTCAAACCATTGATTTGCTAATCTCATAAAACTATTACCTAAACAGTTAGTTTCCGAGTTAAAAACAATAGTTTGATCGAGACTTTCACAGCGAACGTGACTTTGTATCCATTCTAACCTATCAGTGTTTTCTTTATCACGACACGCCTCGTTAATTCTTTTACATAAATTTTCTGATAACTTCAAAGCTTCAACACATTCCTCATAATCTGAGTGATGCTGAGGTGTGTTTTGTAAAATTTTTTTTATAAGGAGAGGATATTTAGTTATGCGTTGCATCGGTTTCAACAAATAACTGCTTAATGGCAAGCGATTGGCCCGCGAATCTTGAGAACACTTTTTGGCCATTTCGTTGAAATTCGGGTCGTTTTCAGTTTTATATTGTATTAACTTAGCTGCAGCTAATTGTCGTGAACAGAATTTGATGTAATGGTCCGCCATTTTTATGAGGTAATGGCAAAATATATCACTTATTTCATTAATGTATACATTATGACTAGAATTGGATTTACGCTTACGATTACGAAGAGATCTATTAGGATTAATAGACAACAAAAATTGCTTTATCAACATTTAAATTCGTTATAAATTTATTATAAAAATATACTGTAAGTACTTTTACAGCATAAACAAACTTCAAAATAGTTGCATACTTTAAAAATTTTTGACTACATCTAACAAGTTGAGGCCAATTAACAAAAATTTTTTCTATTTCAACATCATTTAGGCATTTATTTTCACGCAGCGGTACCTGAAAAACCTAAGCATAAAATAAAATAATTTTGCATTACCTGTCACTACATATGAAGCAAACAACTTACGTCTATAACAATTTCCATGTCATGAACGAAAGCTTTTTCAGTGTCGATAAATTCATTGATACAGTTTTGTCTGTGACGCTCTTCATCGGTCAAGTCGTGAGAGTTATCATTATTCTCTACACAGTCTACATCGACGTAATCATTTTCAATATAATATTCGTTAATCTCCTCATCTAACAAATTATAATAGCAGCAAATCAGTTCAATAAAAGTTTTTAATTCGATTCAAGCATAATGTTATTGTTGTTGATGTTATTATTATTATTGCAAAATGAATTAAGTGACAGCTATTACACTATTTAACAATATAACACTATAAGTGCAAGAGATTCAGTTAATCTGAAATTTGAACTTCATATTCCATATTTACGAGATTCCATATAATGTTAATTTTTAAAATTAAATACATTAAAATTAGTTAACTAATTATTGTTAAGTTTTCATAAAACTTAAACAACTAAATTTGAATTATAAAAAATGCTAAATAAAATATATGAAATACATTTATGCAACATTGAAGGGATTTATATATAACAGTGTAAAATCAAGTAATACTCAAATGATCATACTATTAAAAAACTTAACAATAATAAAAATTAGAAGACCCACTACTAATCATAAATATTTAGGTTAACAATAAAATTTATATAAACAATTCATTTAACGAAACTTTTCTAATAATATTAATATTTAGCAGTAATGCTATAAATATAATATCAATAGAAATTAACATTACATATATAATAGTTATATACATTAATTAAAATTATTCGCAATTAATATGAATTAATATACTAAATAAATAATAATCGTAAATAAGTTGTTCTTAAGCCCAGAGATGCCTTCATATGTGATATATTCACATCACAATTCAACTGTTGATTAAATATGGGGCGACTATAAACGATTAGTAAACTGGTAAACAATGAAGCAGAGAGTAGTAGACTTATTCTTTAGTAGTGGGTCTCCAAAACACTTTATCACTCAAACTGGCATTTTCCTACAAAAAGCGGTACGAAAACGAAATATAGCAAAACCGATAGTTAGATAGAGAGCTAACAAAGAGCGACTTTGACTAAATTGAAAGTTCATTTTCACACCGTATTATCCCACAAATTAAACCATGCAATTAATTAATAAAATAGTTGCAAAAATTACAAAAATATGTTCATTAAAGCCCGGACAAATTATTTTATAAAATAAAAATATACACTTTAAGGTTTTAAAACCCGCGACCAAATGGCTTATAGTAAATGAGATAATACGGCAGCCACTCATTGTTTGTTCTCGTAATCATGTAGTTATTGTTTACATACATGAATCACGAATAATCTCGACATGATTTGATGGGAATAAACCAATGGCACCGCTAGAGACCAACAGTCCTTTCCACCACGTCGTGTCATCTTTTGCTAATACTTTTATTATATCATTCGCCTCAAAAGATAACTCGTCGTCGTGTTGAGCCTTAAACGAATAAAGCGCCATCACTTTCTCTGTATATAACAAATAAATGCAATCAAAATTAGGTTTACATTTTTATGGATGGTAAAGGTTAATAAGGGCTTCATATATTAGATCTGAAAAGTAACACAAACCGAGCTCATTATCATCGGTGGCTTTTAGTTGGCGAACTAAATCAGGCGTAGATCTGGCAGACGAACCGCCGGATCCGCCCGAAGGGTTCAATGATTTGACGTACGAGGCGGGAAACCAACCAACTTGTCTCTTCTTGCCCTTCATCTGACTCTCTCCCTCCCACCATCCAGAAGACGTCTTTTTGCGCACTTGAATCAGTTGACCGCGCTCTAGGCTTAGCTGCTCAGGTCCTGAAGCTTTGTATGGCGCTATTACTGTCACGATTTCCGGCTTCTTTAATTTAGATTTCTATAAATTAATTACATTTTATAAACCACTAAATTAATAAACATATACATGTTTATAAATTCGAACAAATATTAATTATAGACATTAAATACTCAACAGAAAATTCAGCTATATTTTAGTTTGAAAAAATTAATTTGTGAAAAAATTTAAGAACATTGGTAAGCAAAACCTTTGATGGTTTTGGCGAATCGCAGCTCTCCGAACCTCTTCTCTTTGATTTTTAATTAAATATATAAAAAAGCGAGTATAGGCAGCAAAAAGTTGAAGAGAAAAACGCATTAATAAGCCATTGTAACAGAATATTAATAAAAGATATCAATGGTTAAAAAATGTTATAATCACCAAACTTACATCACCATCAGCTGATGGTGGAGGAGTTGGAGCTGACACTTGGTTCTGAAGTGGTGGCGCAGCAGTGGTTTTAGGCGCTGGCATTGTTGGCTCAATCAATACTTGATTAGGCTTAGCGTAAATATAAAAATACAATTCTCATGTTTAACATCAAATTAATGCTACATTAAGTTAAGCCCAGAAGCAAACATTCCGTTCAAACAAAAATCTTTCGATTTTTAAGCAAAAAAAATCATCTCCAAAATAATATATATTTTAAACTATTGCTAATTCAGACATTCAGAGTCAAATAATACAAAAATGCAGGTATCAATTAATCATAACAAACATGACATTAACAATAAGACCGATCTGTAACTACTCTAAATTCATTCTCAAAAACGGTAATAAAAATTTAAAAATGCTTACAATTTCTTCAGGTTCGGCCAGTCGTACGTAATTCGATGGAAACACGCCAATCCTAGACTCGCCAATAGAGCCTGTCCACCACTCGCCCTCTTTTTTCGTCACTTTAATCAATTCGTTGGCGTCAAAGGGAAGATCTCCTGATTCTTGGGTATCGAACGGATAAAGCGATATATAATACTCGTCTTCCTTTAGAGCCAATTCGTCGCTACTGTCAATTGGTTTAACATATGTCTTAGGAAACCAACCAGAATTGGCGCCCAATTCGCCGAACCACCACATGTCTTGTTGCTCTTTAATAACGATAATGTCTCCTTTAGAAAACGACAAATGATTATCTTCTTTTGCGTTCCATGGATATATAGCCAGAACTTGAAAAGATCCAGTTGATGGCTCAGGAGTTTTAGTGCTACTCGCAGGCGGTTGAAAGCATGACTCTTCTGATGTAATAAATGATTTAATTGGGGCATTATTTACTTCTTGTTCGACTCCATTTTCTGGTGCTTCAGCAATGCCTCTGCAAAACAATCATTAATTAAGCTTATTATTTCTATTTTCTAAAACTTTAAAAATTAAAAATATCTAATAGAAAATAGAAAATATATATTTAATAGAAAATATTTTTAAAATAATTATCTGCATTGAGAAATTGGAGTTAAATTGTCTAAAGAGAAAAAGGTAAAGCGAAACTGAGCAATGGTTGCATTATCTAAGTAAATGTGTTTAATTTTAAATAAATTAGAAGATTAAAAAGGATATATTAAGCATCATTTAGTCATATAAAATAAGTATTTCATAAAAATAGTACCGCTTTACTGCTTAAAATTGCATGCAAATTAAGTGCATTTTAGTAAATTAGACATCAACCAAAACTAGTGCCATATAATGCGCGTTAAATTTCACCCCTCACTAGAGACCGAGTTAATTTTGAATGCAATTTTATGCGCTGTAAAATGTAAGACATACTCTAGTGTTGTGTGCTGTCGAGATGTGTCAACACTTGTTTCGACGACAGCCTCATCAGAGCTCAATCTCTCGACATATGCCTCTGGAAACCATCCAATATGGCCTCGCATTTCACCGGTAAGCCATCCCGGCTCAGAACAAGCGCTTGTGTCCACCTATCAAACAGTTTTATTAGTGAAGCAGTCAATTGCAAACTCGTGCTTACAATGACAATATCTCCGGGTTCGATAGTAAGCTCGTCTTCGTTTCTGGCGTGGAATGCGTATAACACTCTATATTTGAATTTGCTTATAGAGACGTTATTCTTATTAGAAACATAACTAGTCGGCCAAACAGTATCACTTGAGGACTCAGTACCCCAACTGGAGTTCACATTAACTTCATTCTGTTGATTGCATTCTTCGCGTAATTTTTGCGCAGTTTCTCTCTTATTTTCGTATAATTGAGATATATTTCGCGTTTTTTCCACCATTTCTTGTAATTTTTGGCGCAATTCTTTGAGCTGTGAACTATTATTTGCTAAATCCATAGACTTTTGAGCCTTTTCTTGCTCAAAGTGTTCCAATTGAGACTTTAATTGATTTATATTCAACTGTTTATTTTGGAGAGCAAACTGATCACTTGCAGCGTTTTTCGCTATACATATATTGGCAACATATTAAAATATTTTTAGTGAAATTTTTAGTTAAATTTATATTATATAAAAAATAAAAACGAAACAAACCAGTTGTGGAATTTTTGAGTTGAGCCATTAAATTACTCTTTTCCTGTTCAATATATAATTGTCTATCGCTTAAGCCTTTAATTTGGGCTTTAATAGAAGATAAAAGACCCAACTTCTGATCTCTTTGCACTCGCATGGCGTCGATCTCGGACTTGACGTCCACCACTTTTTTGCGAGTTTGTGCCACCTGTACGTTCAATTCGTTCAACTTGTTGTTGACCTGTTCCATATCGATAACCAAACCCTTCTTTCTCGATCTCAGTTTATGTACTTCTTCTTGCGTTTTAATCATTTGATTAGTTAAGTCTTGTTTGCGAGTATTTTCCCATTCAATCATTCTCTGTCTCTCCATTTCACGTCTGGCGGCTTCCCTTTGTTCCAAATGCTTACGTCTCTGCTCTTCCTTTTCGGCCTCAATTTCGCGTTGTCTTTGTAATTGCTTTTCCAGCTCTGCCTGACGTTTCCTTTCCAGTTCCAGTCTATAAATGCATGTCAACAATCAAATGAACGCACTCAAAATGCATAACAAACAATACAAACCTTATGAGTTCTTTCTTCTGTTGTTCCTCTCTTTCCTTGCGTTCGCGCTCTTCTCGTTCTCGCTTTTGCAACTCAAGCAAAGCCTGTCGCCTGCGGTCCAGCTCTGCCTGACCCTTCTCGAAATTTTCCCGCCGCTTGTCCTCAAAGGTAGCCATCATAGCCTGCCGTTGTAAAGCAGTGGTCTCTTCTTGAATCAGTTCCACGTTTGGCTGCATCGCAGGAGTGATTGTCGGCACTGCTGTGACGCCCGAAAGCGATCTCTTTCTTCGATAAGAAGGTGGCACTAAGTCTGGTGAGAGCACGACAGGCACCGGATCTCCAGCTCTCACGCAATCAATTAAATGCATAGCAACTACAAACTCGTCGCAAGTGAGCCGTCCGTCGGCGTCGATGTCCGCCAAATTCCAAATCTGCGCCAAAACCGATTGCGGTAACTGAGACTGAATCAGTATATTCCTGGCCTGCGGTCCCGTTAGAAATCCAGTTCGTGTTCTGTCGTGAGTATTGAACTGTTGGGTGTATTTTAGTTTCGAGGGCTGCGGTATCGCCCACTCGGTCAGTATCATAGACGCCGGATAGTCGACCGACGTTATCGATCCCGACCTTTGGATTTTGTTCGTATCGACGGCTGCGGTCACTGTCGGCGCAGCGCTCGTCACGAATGTCGATGATTGCGGTGATGGCTGTGACGGCATCGGCGCCGAAGGGGTGGCGAACGCGCCGAAATCGGTGAACGCGGCGAAAGAGGGCGGAGAGACGAGCACTTTGAGGGACTGCGGGAGAGTGAGGGGCAGTTCGAGGCCTTTGAGTTTGAGTGCGATCAGATAGAGAGCGATGCAGAACTCGTTTATGTCCATCCGGCCGTCCACGTCCACGTCCGACAACGACCAGATGTGCGCCAACACCGCCGGCGACAGTCCCGACTGCAACATCACTGTCTTCGCCTGTTCGCCACTTATCAGATCGGATCGCGAGCCGCAAATGCGGACGAACTGAGTCTCGTATTTGGCCTTTTGGTCGGGCGATAACACGTACTGGTCGTAGGCCTCGCTATTGCTAGACATTATGGCTCAATGAGGTGATTGTGATGCTAATGGCTATGAATAATATGAGAGCACACGATTGGCAGACAATTGGCAAACAATTGCGTGCATAATTGAAAGCAGTCAGCGCTCAATGCAGTCAACACTCAGTGCTACCACTCGTACACCTCTCGTACACCCATTCATACACCCATTCACTCAACTCCGCACAAATTACGTCACTCTGACGATCACTCTGACGATCACTCGTCGATAATATCGAACATTTCAATGATAAATAAGCGTTTATTAATGCGCGTCACAATAGTGTGCCATTTCTTTATTGTATTACAATTTTCTTCTTAATCGCAATTCAGAACACTTCAAATACAAACATTTTATACATAAACATATCGAGCGCACCAAATATAACTAAACTTTATTATAAATACTATTCATATTTTAAAATTTTAAGTAAATTTACTTAAAATTATAACTAATGGTTAAAGAGTTTAAAACTTCTTAAAAATGCTCGGTTAAAATCGACTTCTTTATCACAAGTTTAAGTTTACGTTAAACGGGTATAAATTCCGAATCAACTCTTAAAAGTAACTTTAAGCATATTTTATTTTTAAGAATCACCGGTTCTTATTATTTATATATTAAAGTTTCTGTTGAAGTTGAACGTGCTTTTAACCGGTATAAAAATTTAAGGCTTGATAAGCGACACAATTTTACACATGAATTACTTAAAATGCTTCATTTTATTTTTATTATAATCGAATATTATTTATACAATTTTGTTACTCTAATTATTAAATTTTTAATTTAACAGAAAAACCGAATTTTAACCAATCTCTATATATATTAACAAAATCTTTGTGCGTAATTTTGAGTGGTATATTGTTTCAAAATTTCAAAAAGTATTGAATTACAATTTTTTTTATTATATTGCATTTATGATATGCAACTATTTTTAATTATACTAATATAAATAAATAAATATAATGGCGAAGCCATGGGCAATGGACTAGTATTTTATCTATAAAAACCGATTTTATGAGTTTATTTAACCGAAAATCGCACACTTTAGCATTGGTATTAAAAATGATTTAAATTTAAGTATAAATTATTTACTATTTAATATACTTTTAGCATAATTATCTTCTATATATATAATATAGAGTGATCATCATTAGGTTTCGGTTACAATTAAAATATCAATTTGAGTGACCAAGTATTGACTTATTAAGCAAACATTCAACGCTCTTAAGCTTTTATGGGAAAGTTACAAAAGTACCTGTTTGTAACCCAGCAATGATGGCAACCAATGATTTCTCTATATCAATGAGTAGGTGTGGCTGCTATAGACTCGCAACTGGCCAGAAGTACCCTTACATGACATATATATTTAAGACCAGCCTTGTCTGAAAGTTACTAGAGGGGGGTCGAGGTGGTCGGGGAGTGGCCAGTTCGGGAGGCGCACAAAATGTCATCACAAACCATGTGATATGATATGTCGTTGAACTCAGTTCGACTTAATGAGTCGAATGAAAGGGTCGAGGGGCGTGGCTGACCCTAAGGAGGCGGACAATATTAGGAGGCGTGATAATGTAGAGCATCGTTTTACTAGGAATGATGTGCTGAATGGAATGAGATGGGGTTATATGGGTGTGGGGTTTTGGGAAAGTCAATGAATTTGAAAAGGGATGCAACGCTAGTATGAAAATAATTACAGAATTTAGTTAATCATCAAAAATTTATTAAATGAAATGAAAGCAATTAAGAGCCGTCGACGTCTCCACCCTTTCTGTAATCGGAATTAGCATACAATGCATTCAATTCGCCACTAATAGCCATAACCACAGCCCCCCTCTCATCGCCCAAATCTCTAATATTATGTCCCAATTGCTGCAAACCCTGTAAAACAAGAGTTGGAAAATTGTTTTCGTAGACAATCTCATTGGGAATCAACTGATGATGAATTCTTGGATAGTCGATGGCCTGTTTGATGGTCTCGTTCAGCCATAAGTGACGAATGCAAACGTATGCCAAAGCGGTGGTGATTTTCGTGCCACCACTGCCGCCAATCACTAGCCGTATGTTTCCCCGTTCATCGGTGACCACTGACGGAGCCATTGAGGAGAGCGGACGCTTCTGTGCAGATATCAGGTTGTGCTGCGATGGCGGCACTCCGAACGCGTTGGTCGTGTTGGACGAGAAGTCGTCCATTTGGTTGTTCAACAAGATTCCCGTGCTTTTAGATAACACTTTACTTCCGAAACTATTTTCAAATTAATTCAATTATTTATATTAATAAATTATAAATATCAATATATCCATATTGTTAAAGTGATTGAAATGCTTGATTTTTGTTGGCTATATTAGGGTATATGTAATTATTAAATTTAAATTTGCAGCTAATTATATTCATATTCATATTAGATTATTCGTAGATAAGAATTTATGATACATTTAAAATGTTGTAAATATGCGAATAAAGATAGCGATTAATAATATTGGATAACTTACTACATGTTGACTGAAGTGCTGACTGCGGCCGCGTTTCCATATCTGTCCACAACAGACACGTGAGCCGTTCCGCGATCGTCCTTAATGTAAACGTCTGCGCCGTAATGGGAATAGTTATACGTTTGAAAATCGTCTATACTATCGAAAGTGTTGGTCACGTATTGCTCTGAAGTTATATTGCGGACCACTTGAGTGACGTCTTCGAAGCGATCGTCTCCGAGAAGAAGTCGTCGCGAAAACGCGTATTTGTAGGCCTCGACCAACCGGTGATGAAAGAGCACCGACTCTTCGACCGTCATATTCGAGTTGGAATACATGTCGTCGTATTTCTCCATGACTTTTAGAATGAAAGCCAATAGTAATCCCGTTGAAGGCAATGGCGAAGTGTGTAGAATGAGGTTTCCTCTATTGAGGTGAGTCTTCACCGACAGTCTGTCCATATCGACCGAGTATTTTCTAAAGTCTTCTTTTGTTAAAATTGCTGAACAAATGGAGAGAATATTATCAATAATTAATACATAGTATAGACGTCGACCTCGATTCTATCATAACGATTGTGTGAGATTTCGATAGTGACATATCACCAATATATGCCAGAATCGAAGTTGACGTGTAATATCTTTGAGTGGTGTTTTTGAATAAAATTGTTTCAAATAGTTTTTTTTTATAATTTTTGCCTTAAAATCAATTTCAACTTTTGTACTAATATTGTATTTTTTAAAATTATGAATAATTAAATAATTTTAATTTACATTAATTTTGTCACATAAGTTACTTACTTCTAGTTTTTGGTTTTTAATCATATATACTAATATAAAAATGAATTAAAAATAATTACATTTAGTTTTCCATTCGATTGACTGCTCGTTCAAATCGTTAAGAATATCATCGGTAATAATTCCATCATAAAATAATTTAATTGGATCTTTTGAATTTGCCAACAATTCCAATGTCTGAGAAAGTTTAAACTGAATTAGTTTATCCCCTTCTTTAAAGATTTCTCCAGTTTCTTGATTTACATATATTTCCCTTTAAAATATATTAAATTCTCTAAGAATTAATAAATTAATGAGTTCTCATCAAATTCGTATAATTAAAAATTTTAATTTAATTTTTGTTTTGAATATAAAATAAATTTAATTAATTAATTTATAATTAATTAATAAAATTGAATTTAAAAATTTTTATAAAATAGATATTCACTATAAATTTTATTTAAGAAATAATTTATAAAATATTAATCAAACCGAAGTGATGGATGATTTTTAAGATAAACTTCATTTTGTTTCATAGCATCGGCCAAATGAGATCCAATATGAAAGCCATATCTACTGAGCTGAATGGCTCCACTGAAAAGTTGATTCCACGCCAATCGACCAAAGCGTTGATGCAATTGCCAATAACCGGCTAACTCTCCGGGAACGGCAATCGAAAGAGTTCCTAATCGCGATAATATTGCATTGCTATCAAACATGTCTTCATAGGCAGCAATCGGTGCTTTTTCTCTCGCAATAATCACATCAGAGTTGTTGGAAGTGCTATTATAAAACACTATAATACTTCCGCCCCCCAAACCCAGTGACTCCGGTATAGTGACTCCCATGCAAAGCAAAACAGCAATAATAGAGTCCGCAGCGCTTCCATTTTTATCCAGTATTTCCCTTTAAATATGTATTTTAATCAATTTAGAAGTATTGTGTGGTATTTTTCATGATATCTCAAGTGTCTTATATATGTGTCACTTGTGATATACATAAGTGACTTACTTTCCAATGGGAGCGCACGGCGTCGAGTCGGTCGAAACGGCACATTCTTTATATATACCTAAACGAGATTTTGATTCATATTCTCCTAAATAAGTGTTGTTACAACACGTTGAGTCAATTAAGAATACAATTATACAGATTAGTATAATCATTATTAATTATTTAGTTTATAAATGCTACACAAAATTGAATATTCCCAACTAATATTCAATTTATGTTTATAGTAAGCCAATTAGGCTTACAGTAAAAGTTTTCTCATCGATCATAAAACAATTTATGATTAGATAATTCTCAGCTATTGTTTGATTGAATCTAAAAAATTATTAATTTAATTTTTTCATTAAAATTTTAATTTAACTTTAATTTTTATAATTTTTAAAATTATTAATTTTAAAAAATTCACATTAATATCTTTATTTGATTTATGGTATATTTTTCTTGTTTGATATATTGCTGTCTCATTATATTATCCTCAATTCATCGTTTATTATATAAAAGATAAGCGCATTTGTATAACAGGCAACCAAAACCAACAGAAACTATCTTTTGAAATACACGTATCTTTTGTTTCCATGTGTCAGTTGTCTCGTTTGTGACCATATTGTAGTGAATAACGCAGTTGAATAAATATATTATTATATAAATCTATTGAATTTTGAATTATTTTTTTAATTCAATCTGAAAAAATTCTTATAGGAATTCAATATTATTCAAATAATTGTAAGTGATTTCACATTATTGATATAAAAAATACCTTATAAATACATATAAATATGCCATAAGTATGTCATTAACTTATTCATAAAAATGATATAATAATGGCTGCAATTTTTATACTTTTATTTTTGTCATTCTTTATACCTTCTGTATATTAGCATATATTGATATTTCATAATTTTATATTATTCATATTTAAATTTTAGAAATCAATCAATAAAGTTTTTTTTTAAATAAATGGACATTTATATTGTAAAATAAAAATATATAAATTTGAGATTATATAGAGTGTTCATATATGTGATCCGAGTCGCTACAGTGCTGTGTGTTTACAATCACTCATTAAGCTTTTCTACGAAACCAATGAATTACTGTAAGCACATAACATTTTAACGAACTTGGATCATATGAAACAATATTATTTTAAATGTCGTAAGTAAACGAATATAACGCGCAGTTAATGAATGAACACGAAGTAAATATTAATTATTTATAGTTAATAGTAATATTAAAGTAATATTAATAATAACTTATCGATAATGATCGCAACAAACTCTAAATGTTGAGCTTGAGCTTAATGTAATTCTTATAAGTTGAACTTGAGCTTATAATAAGCTAATTTCATGCAAGTTATGCATTTAAGAATGTAATTTTAGGTTTATAATAATTACTTTTCTGGTATAAAAAGATTTATAATATATATATATATATATATGTAAATGTTTATTATTATGTGTGATATATGTAAAATAGTATTTATGACATCATATAATATCAAGTAACATATTCATAATTTCCCAATATTTTTCATTGATATCGAGCTCAAATATTCACAAGTATGAGCTTGGCTGAGATAACACTATTTTATTCAAATAGTAAAGCTTGCGATTATTTTATCGTTTAGAAGAGCTTAAAGTTCAAAAATTCTGGCTGAGCTTAAGCTTCCGATTTTCGACAACTTTAGTTATTATTTATATTTGCATTTAACATTGCATTTATTATTCATTTGACAATTTGTTACATTTTTGGAAACTCATCAGACTTATTACTTATCAGACCAACAGTTGTTAACTTGAATGGTTTTAATTAAAAATGGCCTATTTTCAAAAATTGAAGTAACCAAATAAACTATTTACGTATTTGAACATAACCTTTATTACATTTTACAATAAAAACAATTTATCAAACTGTTTAAAATCTTTTTTCTAACTTTTACATAATAAACTAAAAATAACATTATTCTGTATCATATTTTAATACAAATGGAATAAAAATATTGTTTGATTTTAAAATATCTATTAATGTTTATTACATAAATTAATAAGTGTTAAATTAATACAATTAAATGCATTTAAATTAATCGAATTTATTGATTCGAAATAATTTTATTTTCAAATATTTTAAGATCCAATTGAAAAGATGATGCAAATCGAAGAGGAGAGTAACATAGAGTTGTTGAGAAGTCGTGAGAGAGAAATGCGCGAAATTAATGCCGAACTCAATAATGTGAACGAAATTTATAACGGATTGTCTTCAATAGTGAACGAACAATCTCTCTCTATCGACAGCATAGAAGCTAATGTGGAGCAGTCGGCTGTTCAGGTGTATGAGAGCACTGTCATACTGGAGAGCTCTAAGAGGAAGCGAAATGCCACCAGAATTAAACTTTTATTCTGCGGTGCAGTCGTTTCACTTGTTTTTCTCATATTTCTATCAGTATTTTGGAACTGATTTGAATTAAATGTAATATTTAATAAATAAAACTTTAATTTAACATGAGTTCACAATTCATGAGCTATTTGTTAATATAAATTTTTGTTTATTGAATACCAGGTCATTGTACACTGTATACTGTATGTTGTAAACTGTTAGGTTTACATTGTATACTGTTAACAGTTTTCACTATAATGGGCAAAAGTGTAAAGTTTTAATCAAATATATTTATCAATGGATGCTAATTATCAATGGATTAAATCTTTTAATTGTAACTTTAACTTAGTTTACGTTAGTTTAGTTAACGATAATATTAATCTTATATATTAATACATTTGTTTGACCTCATTTGTCTACATTTATCACGTTTTATTTAAAATTAAAATTTTAATATAATATTTACAGGAATAAACACATTTTAATAAATATAAGATACTATAAATAAGTTCTGACTTTCCATACAATATATAATATAAGATTACACTATTGAATTAAAACAGTGAGGAAAACCATATTGTTATTATAATTATTCATAATTTTTATACAAACTATTGACATAAAGTAAAATTGGATGAATTTGTATTTATTTTGATTGTAACAAGATTTCTATTGTTGCACATTATCTTTATTGCACCGAAAAATGCTAGAATCGAGATGTACTACAGTAACTTTTATAATAACTTATAAAAATGTAAATTCAGTTAAAATTAAATCAAAATTTTATAAAGAAATGTTTTTATTAACCAATCCTTTTAGGTGTGTCATAATTTTGCTCACTATATTTTATGAAACTTTTAATCGACACATATCTTAAATAAATTTTTAATTGTAAATTTGATTACAATAATTAAAAGAGATTTTAAAAATAAATAATGAATAATCAAATTCATAATTGTTATGCATAGTAGCATCATTTTGTCATCAAACGGGAAGAGAAAAGGGAACTGAGAGGAGAGAGAGAGAGAGAGGGAGAGAGAGAGAGAGAGAGAATGCGAAAAGCATGCGTGTTATTCTTCTTTCTAAATACAGCAATAGGTACAATAATTTTCTCATCATTGAGAACATTAACGACAATTTCTATTTGGGACAACAAATTACTGTACGCAAATTACACCCATAAATTGTAATTAACTTTTAGCTTACCTGCGAAAACATTATGGTAGCTAAACATGACTATATTTAATTTGTCTCATCATACACTTCCTTAACCGACGCAAAGACTTCGTTGATTTGATCAGTAGTTTGTCGTCCAATTTTTATTCATAAGTTATGTAAGTCATATTTAATGTGTATAATATTATAGTAATGCAAAAACAAAAAATAAAATTAAACTCAAAACATTGTTAATTAATATTATAAAACTTTGTAAGTTTATTTATAATTCTTTTCAATATTTTATAAATAAAAATACTAATTATCTTAAGTAAAGTGTGTAAAAATACTATTAAAGTCGTATAAAATTTTCAAATTATTATTATAATCTGTATTTTAAGAATGCATATAAACGATTGAATATTGAGAGTATAAAAATAAGTAAATGCTTGTCAATAATTTAGCGCTTGTCAATTAAGTCAGTTTATGTCAGTTTATTTTGATCATAAAGTATGCATAATATTTTATAAGAATAATGGGTTTATTTTAAGACTCAGCTGTTTACTAAAAGAAATATAAAATTATAGGGTGACAGCTAAATACAAATTTATATATTTAACTTCAGAGAGGATCACTTTGAAGCAAAAATGTAATAATTTCACAGAAAATATATATATTTAAATTGTATTAATTAATGTGATCAATATTATAAGACTAGTTATATACTGTATTTTGTAAACTATAAATAATTATTTGATGACAATAGACATGTCATTACTGCATCATCTATGATGCTTCAGGAGAAGTCAATTATTTTCAATAATATTAAAAATACAGTTTTTATATACTCTTTTTGCTCTTTGATAATATATTCAAAACTTGAGAAAATATTTAGTTCCGTAAATGAATAAAAAAAATTTCTTTCGAACTCAGCTTTTAATTAGCATAATATTACTTATGTTATTAAAATATATAAACATATTGTTTTAATGCTTCGTGTCATTAATATAATAATGATAAGTCAAATTAAAATTTCTAAACAACCATTTGTTAGGCAGTTAACATTAATATTTATAGATTAAGATTAAAACCAAAGGTTAACTACAGTAGAGTTGGTCACCAAATTCAAAAATGTTATCAAAATAAATTAGTTTCAGTTAAACTGTGATGTCTTTTGTTTTTGTAACATTTGGTTTTATCTAAATATATGTATTTAATACTTATTGTTTCTCTAACAAAACGCTCGAATGAAGATATCATTGTTTTAAATGGCGTATAATTAGAGTTCATTATTATATATTTATATTTTCAAAATTTACATAGAAATATGACAATTAAATTTAAAGACGAGAAAATTTTATGTACTAAAAAATGTTTTGCAAAATTCTAAATAATAAATTCTAACTAAAAGATCAGTTTTCATTAACTCAAAATAGGTTATAAGTGGTATTAAAAGTTAGGCGATCTCTAATCATTAATTTTTATTTTTTAAAATTTTAATGATAAGTTTAGAATAATTGACAGAAGCAGTTACAATAAAAGTGAAAATTTTTTTATATAACAATGGATTATATAAGAAGTGTTATCAATTGTTGTCCTAATTTCTCTACGAAGCTAATTATGGTATTCTTAAGCACAGCCGGAGGGCATTGGCGTGGCATCGCTGGCAACGAGTGATACTTTCAATTCAAGTTCACTTCCAACATATAATGGTTCACTCACTTCACTACTCTTTAGTTCTTTGCTTTCTCTTCCATCCAAATAGTCAGCGATTGTTCGCTTCAAGACAACAGACGTTTAACATGCATACTATGCATGCTATGCTGAATATATTATTGTTAATAATTGCTGCAATTAAACGCTCTCAATG
>JAQIYA010000600.1:0-18538 GCA_034699355.1 Microtritia minima
AAGTTGCAGTCCATCTAATTTAGTATTAAATATTAATAAAACAATACTATACAAGTTCTTAATTATTTTTATACACAAAGTAAAAAACAATTATGTAAAATATAATTGCTTTTTAATAAAATAAAGTTTTATTAATATTTTAACTAATATTATTTAAATTTATTTTTAGCTTATTTTAATATTTTAAGAATTCAAAATAATTAAACAATTAACTTAATTTGCATCAAAAATAAATTAAATTAATAAATCAAATTTATAAAAGCTATGTTTTATTACGAATTTTTATTAAGCCTTATATTTGTAAAGAATTTTATTTATTTTCCTTTGTGTGCACAAATTTTTAAAATCTTTACTCTTATACTCAAGAAAAATGATGCTATTATACACATATGATTAATATTTATATAAAACGTATGGAACGCTAAATTGCGCTATTATTCTTTAGACATTTAATAAATTTAAAATATTACTTTCGTCAAGTAAATAGAGAACTGTGAATTCAAGAGTTATTGAGATTTGGAAAGTTATGCGAAATATTTTTAAAAATATATAATTGGTTGTAGTTATGCTGAAAATTATTATTATTCATTTATATGTTTTTTAATATATGCGAACTAAAGATGTGAACTCTCTAAAGATGCCGAATCTTAACCTGAATCTCATAGTTTTTGCAAAGAATCAAAACATTAGTCTAAGTTCTCTATCTTTAATTTAATATTAATTTAACTTTAATGATTAAACCTTATGATTAAGAGCCGAAAGCTTAGGATTCAGATTAGGATAAAGTATTATATTAACGTATATTTAATGACCAGGTTTTTGCTTTGATTAACTGAATGTTTATAAATTTAACGAACCTTTTTTGTATTAGATTTAGCGCACAAGCTTTGCTTCGCTCGCGCTTATATCTGTCTGTTATATTGTTGTAATGTGCGTGATATTTGTTAGTAATGCTAATCTGACCCTAACTAAAACATAATTTTTCTTTTAATATCAATTTTAATTCTCTCTCCCTATCCCTCCCTCCCTATCCTCTCTCAGTTTCTATCTATCTCTTCTATAATTTAACGTTTTAATTTTTTTAATAATTAATTTTTTCGCAACGGCTAACATTTATTCAAAATTAAAAAAATGAAAAATACGATTAAAAATTTAAATCAACAATTAATTGCATAGTTGAATATACTCACACTTACACCAATGCATTTTATTATTTTTATTAGTTATAGAACTATAGTTTACAATTAAATTTTTTACTTAAATGTAATTTTTAACGTTAAAAAACAATCATAAAACTTTATATTATACTATAAACTTTATATTAATTATAAAAAATTTAATCCAAGAATTAAAAGTATTTTATTAAATAAATTTTTCTTTATCCGGTATTCTGGTTTAGAAATTGCATGTTTTATTATTCGAAAAGTAACACATGAATGATAGACTACTACATGTATATTTAGAAAATTTCGAGTACGACCGAAACCGAGCTCGTGTTAAAATATTTAAATTGTGTTATGTTATATAAATTCTCGTTTATTATTTCGAAAATTATTTTTAATTACAAAAATAGATTTTAAAATTCTCATTAAAATTCTTTTTTTATTAAATAAATTTTTGTTTTTCCTGCGCTCTGGTTTATTATGATAATATTGGTTATTGATTTTTCGAAATTTTAAAAATATATTTATTTGACAATTCTTGCAAAATATCATCCTTTAGGAAACTAAAATTATATACAATATATAATTAGTCGAAATTAACTGAAATGTGCAAATTAAGGTCAGAGAGTGGTTAAATTAGGGTTAATTATGCTCTGACCAAATACTACTTTAAAACAACATCAATCATTACTGCAGTGAAAGTTGTGGATAGTGTGAGCTCTCACAGTACAATAAAAGATTTTACCTTTACTCAAATATTGGTAGAATTATTATATTTACAATATATATTCTTAATTTATAATATGCATTATTTTTTTATAATAGTTTATATAATACAATACTTATTTCTATTAAACGTTTGTATTCTAGTATATTTTTATATTATAAAGTACAGTGTAGTTGTAAAATGGATTATTTATCAAATATCATTTTATTATTTTATTAATAAATGTTTTTGTATTTCAAAATTAAATGTGAATAATTTATTATTCATTAAATGGATTTACATTATTATTAAATTACCCTAAGTTTACAGAGATAAGCCCCGCTTATATATTGAATAATAATAATAATTTTGGTGAAAAATAATTTTCGGCTTACATATGAATTCTGACTTATATTCAGAACATTTTTACAATTAAATTTAAATTTACAGAAATTATACATTCCAACTATATTTTTAAAATTAAATTTAATAAATTGAATCGCCATCAAATTAAAACCATCAAATTTTTATGAGATTTAATAGTGAAAATTCAGTGATATTCACGTTCACTTAAGCACTTTTCACAATGATTTAACAAGTTTTTAGAAACGCTAACTAAAGTTTAATTTATACTTTTCATTATTAATTTTTTTAATAATGAATTTTTGTTTAATTAATTTCGAACACAATGCACTGTCAGATTCAAATTCAAAATTTATATAACGAGGTGATCAAAGGGTTGTAAATATAAATGAAAATAATGTAAAAATAATAATTTTTGTAGTGTTCGATTTATAAATGAGTTCCAATTTATCTGCAAGAACTCAGGGTAATTAATTTACTATTTTACGAATATTACAAACATTATATGACGTAATGATAATTATATCATTACGTTATATAATGTTAGATGAATGTTAAAAAACAAAAACAAAATTATTCAAAAATTGAATGCAAGTAAACATTTATTTTGTAATAATAAGTTTTAATGAATATTAATAAGCTTTATATATAACTTTACATTTAACTTTTAATGTGTTTACTATAAATATCAAATGTTCACCACAACCTACTGAAAGTTATAAAAGTTTCATATTTTTTGATTTTATTTAATAGAAAAAATAAAAGTTACAGATATAGAAATGATTTAAGTCGACAAATTCGGCAAATTTTTACCTCTGATCGAAATTTGTTTGTCGAATTCATCGGTCGTTTTCAATAAAATTGAAACCCTAGAACCCTATGTATGCCCACATCTCTATTCTTGAATTGTAAATTTAAAAATATATTTATGAGATAAGACCGAAAACTTTTATTTTACTTTAAAATGATATTAAGCTTTTAGTTGAAAGCGAAACAATTATAATTACAATTGTAATAATGTTTTCTATATAATGAATTGGCAAATATAAAATTTAAATTTATTGGTTATTTTATTTTTATAAAGTTATTAATTATTGCAAACTTCAACATTAAAATTATTTACTTGAACTAATATATTATTTAAATGTTAATTTAAAACATAATTGTGTTTATCTCAGTGATCAACTTATCAAAACGGTTCAAAAAATATAGAGATCTTTTGCATTATAGGAAGTTTGTCTTTATTTTAGTTTCGACATATCATTTTATTGTTAAATATGAGCATACTTTTACTAGCATACTAACATTTTTCTGCAGGTTTCGCATAATTTTTCAAATAAATTCTCTCTCTCTTTCTTTCTTTCTTTCTTTCTTTCTCCACTTTGATTAATGCTATTCTGTTATATTTACCGTACGTTTCTTGAAAAATAAAAAAAGATATATGCAGTAAACATGTTTTGATGGACAAAATGCAAAACTGATTACACTCAACGATGGGTTTTATGTAATTTTGATTTTATGTACAAATTTTCCGAAATTATAGATGTACATCAAATCTATCGTTGAAAGCAATAAATTTATATTTTTCAATCAAATCAAGTTAAAGATATTTCGAGTGCAATTGCTTTTCTCATCAATTTCACAATAACTCGTTAGTTATTATTATTATTATGAGTTGCAAAACATTTTCAAAGTTAAATCTGTTTTCAACAAAATGTAGAAATCTGTCCGAATGGGCATTTGATTCCAAAAGACATTTATGAAACCATGAGTTAAGCAATAAATTTGCATTCAGTATAAACATATATTTTATACATTTTAAAAATAAATTTAATGTATTTGCTCTAAACTGAAAATACTCATTTGTGGCTGTTTTTGGGTAGAATTTTCTATTGACTTAATATTGTCAATAATTTGTCTTAAATATTCTTGAATTATTTAAAAATTAAATTTTTAGAATAGCATTTCTTTATGAATTATGGTCATCATAATGATGAAAATAGTATTTATTATTAACTTATCTTATAACAGATGCTAATCAAATGAAGTTCTTTAATGACATCTTCCAGTTCTCTATAAATGAATTAATACACAGATCTGTTATTAGAGGTTAAAAACCTCTTTTTAGATAAATCTGCTTTTGACTGTTTGAATAATATTGAAATTATTCAAAAATTCAAATTTAATTAATGATTAATGATTTATATATGAAGTAACCATATTTGAAAAGATTGTATGAAATCTAAATTGTTTTTGTTTTAAATTAATGATTTATGATCGAAAACTTAAACAATATAATTGACTTTTACAAAATAAATTTTGAATTTTATTTATTTTCTGTTAATAAACGTGTGATTAACATGTATTATAATACTAGTTATAAATTAGATTAATTTTAAGCCATAGATTTCACTTTATATCTGCAATAAAATAAGTTTTAAATAAATATTTATTACTTTTGTTCAACTCATTGCTTAATGTCTAACGAGTAATAAATCGTTCACTTCTTTTGCGTTGATTTAAATTCTCGTGATTGAAGTTATTCTCATTTTGAAACAAAGAATATATTGAAAATTGTTAAAATATGAATTTAAATATGTTATATTCAAAATGTTATGTTTGATACATTTGTCCATAACAGGCAAAGCGGTGCCATTCGTCGAGATGGTTGTCGCTCACGGATCCATACTAACAATATTAGCCATTTCTTTCGAAAGAGTAAGACACGAACATTTCATGTTTTGCATCGCTAATGGCAATCATATGTTTCTATTATATCAATAGTATTACGCTATTTGTAAGCCTCTAAAAGCTGGATACAAATGCACACTACATCGAGCGGTAATTATTATAATAATCGTATGGAGTGTGGCTTTTGTGGCCACCATTCCTGTGCTGTTCGGCACAGAGCTGTCAGAAACGCGTTACATTGACGGCAGTTTGGTGTTAGTGTGTCTCACCAAAGCAAACACCAATTGGCAAAAGATATACTTCTTAGCGTCAATGACTGCCTTCTTTTGGGGACCGTTATGTGTATTGCTTGTCATATATAGCGTAATAACGAAACGACTCGTACTCGACGACCGCATCGTATGTGACGGTCGTATCGATGGTCGCATCGCATGCAATTCAGAGCACATACAGATGCGGGCTCGCCGTCAGGTCGTGTTCATGTTGGCGGCAGTCGTCGCCTGCTTTTTCATCTGTCTCTTGCCATTCCGAGTGTTCACTCTCTGGCTGATCATCGCTTCCGAGGACCAGATCGAACAGCTCTCGATGGAGACATTTTATAATCTGCTCTACTTCTGTCGAATCATGCTTTACGTGAACTCAATGCTGAACCCGTGTCTGTACGCTGTGGTCAGCTCTAAGTTCAGAGACGCGTTCGTAATAGTGCTGTGCTGTCGGCGGCGAAACCGCCTTCTCGTACGTCACAGCACTTTCAAGTCGACCAGCAGTTCGCTTGTGACCAATTCGCTGAAGAACAGTCTGCATCGAGCCATTCAGACTAACAAGACTCACGAAATCACACGTGAGTCGAGTCTTAGTCACCCGACAGCGATGACATGCACTTCACTTAAAAATTCATTAGTAGATGCGAAATGTTATATCAACGACAAGGCATTAGAGAGCGTCGGCAACACTGTCGACGACGACAACATTGAACACCATTTTGGCAGTTGTCACACACTTAATCCCAATCGTGTGGCGACACAAATCCCTGCACTGTCTGAAGAAAGTTATGTATAAAACTCTTATAAACTCTTATCGTTTCGTTACTACTTTATACTATATTTATTTAATACAGTATTAACTTATTTTTTTCTTGCTATTACTATTCATTGTATAATATTCACGATAATCTGAATAGCGTTTCAGCGCATAACTATTTGTTAATAATAAAGATATTTTAAATGAAACATCTTTAGAAACACATGAAATGATTAATTTGAATTAAACGACGCATCTGTTAGAATCATGACATGTCTTAACAATGTTAGGCAATCATATAAAATGTATATTACTGTATGTTACGGTAGAATTGAATGGTAAATCAAATTGAAATGACATTATTTAATGCCCACAGTATTTATATGATAACAAATTATTAAATATTTTCTAAAAATAAATTAAATATTTAAAAAAATTAGTTTTAGAAATGTAATAAAATTGTATTTAAATTATAATGAGAAGTAAATATTTATTTTGCAAAATTGTCATTTGAAATAATCGGCCATCAAATATGTAAATTCATTTCTGATTCGGTATAAAATCATTTCCTTACTCGTGTATAGTTATGCTAAATAATGAGCAAATATAAAATACATTGTAGGTCTATATTAAATCGATGACCTAATTCTTGAACAATAGATCAAATACTTATGCATTGATTGTCGAGCTTTTATTTTAGGGGAGAAATAAAACTAGACTTAGATGTAATCACATATTGATGATTCCATGATAGGTATTGGGAACACTATTATCACTTTATTTATTATTACTTCATTTTGTCGTACAAAGACTAACACCAAAATAATCAAAATGTGAACATTGAATTGTTATTGCATTACAAAAGTTATGACTATCGAACCATGTTTGAGGTGTATTGCATTTATATTACATTGTATATAATATATGCTTTATTAAATGAAATTGAGAGTTGAAAATCATGCCAAATGTATTTAGAAAGTAAGTTAGCAGTAAAGTATTGTTTCAAAATTACAGGCTAATAATAATGGTCTATAAAAATTTGTATAAAACTTTACAACAATACTTTTAAACGCAAAATAAAATACTTGAGTGGCTAACGTTGCGTGCGTGTGTGTGTGAGTTTCCAACAATGTTTTATTTTGATACGTTTATATTGTTTATTTTTGAATTTAAACTTATATTTAAAAAAATTAAATAATGAGACTGAGAAAGAGCAAATAAACAATTTAAATAATATAAAAATGCTTTTGTTGTTAAGATAATTGATAAAAATAAATATTTTTAAAAAATTCCTTATTTAATAAAATTAATAAAACGGTTTTTAGCTTTAATTGTTGCTGCAAAAAGGCATTGTTTAAAAATAAAAGTGTATAATAGAAAATGAAATTTTATTATTATTAAAATGAAATTTTTAAAGTCTTATATGTGAGAAATACCAATATTTTATTAATTTTGATTTAATGCATGATTCAATTTAACAAATACAAATAATATTGTAATTTAATGTGCATTTTTGTAGGCGTCTCTAACAATGATTTTAATCGTTGAATTTAGTTTTAAAATATTTATGTAATTACTAAAATTTAATAGTTAGAGATTGAGAAAGAAAGAGAGAGCAATAGTTAATGATAATATGGAGAAACAGGAGAAAGAATGGGGAAATAGAGAGAATAGATTTTGGGAAGAAATAGATATTAGGAGAAAATGAGAGCGAGATTTAAATTATATTTTTAAAAATTATTTTTTAGTGGCTAAGCCACTAGTTCTACAATTAATTAAATAAAGCAATTATGTTCACTTTACTTTACTTTACAATGAACTAATTATATTTATACCAATGTAAGGTATTCTCTGTTTTTGATTGCGAATAAAAGTTTCATTTTAATATTTAACGTGTTAAACTAATCTTTAATAAATATATTTTATTGTTATATAACAACTCACATTTTTTGCTTTCACAAAACTTTATTAACTTTATATGGCAGTTAACTCAATTAATTTCATTAATATACAAATTAAGAGTATTGCAAATTTTATTTACAAACGTTATGGAGAATATTTCACTTTTTAAGCTGATTTTCACTTTGACATAAGCGACTTATGAATTTGAGATGTCCGACTGATGTTCCCCTTGCCAGTGATGGCAAGGAACCATAAGTGCACCAAATTCAGCGTCATTTAAATAGAAATTTAATTTGTCAAAGAAGTATAGGTTGGATATTAGAAATTTTGTCCTATAAATTGGAAAGTTTGCTGACCACTCATATTAATGAACAGTTAATAAATAGTGTCGAAAAGTTATGGTAAATTATTCATATAGAAATTTGTTTGATATGCTAAGAAAGATGATACCAATGCGTTAAAAAAGTGAACAAAATTTACATTATTATTTGTTCGGTCGTCAATCTTCTTCCATTTCGTTGCCATTAAATACAAATGATTAGCTAAATATTTTCTTAATTCAAGAAAAAGCCATCATTATGTGCGGCGATAAATCAGACCAGTGAGCAACACATAGAGCGAAGTTTTGCACTTTAACGTTACTCGTTAGGCTTAATTTATTTATATTAATAGATAAACATTACTTAAAATAGCTGTGCAGTTACAAAGCAGTGCCGTTGCGAAAGCTATTGCAGTGTATAAAAAAAATATTCTCTTATATATTGAAACGCATAACGTCTGCGTTAAATTAAAGATTTAGTGCGAACAGATTTATTTACTAAAATATCTTATAAATGATTCTTTACTCGCAGTAAAATATAGATCAAATATTATGGATAAAAATAGTGTGTGTTTATAAAATAAAAGCGTTAATTATTTGATGTATTGAAAGAAATGATAACATATAACTAAGAAATAATAATGTTTACAATAGAAATATTAATATTTGGTCGATGAAAGCGAAATCGGTTCGTGTTTGTATGTCAAATCTCCAGTGGAAAAGTCGGTGACAACGTTTCCGTTGCCGTGCAAAATCCATTTGGACGACAGCAGCCCTTGCATGCCAACAGGTCCGCGAGCGTGGATCCGAGTTGTGCTGATGCCAACCTCTGCGCCTAATTAAACAAATCAATTATACCTATCATAAAGCCATGTACTTTGCAATTATCACAACAAGTTTGTTGCGGTACATAAGTTTAGTTGGCAAACAATTAGTCATAAATAAATAATTAGGTACGCAATATAGGAGAAAACGTGAAATGGCAGGCATACCTAAACCAAATCGGTAACCATCAGAAAATCTTGTGCTACAGTTGTGGAACACACAAGCGCTGTCAACTTTCTTCTCAAACAGTTTACTTGCGTCGGCTGTGTGTGAGATTATTAAAACACATAGAAAGCTGTAAATTTACACTCTTTACACAATAAAGATTATGTAGTATATGATTACAAACCATCTTCAGTTACTATGACGTCCGTATGACCGCTTCCATAAGTGTTGATATGTTCGATCGCGTCGTACACGTCGTCGACAACCTATTTTGGTTCACAATTTGTAGTCAATTATTAGTATTATTATTACTATTTTAACTTTTAGTAATCTAATAGCTTTAATAAATGAATTGAAACAAAGAGGAGAGCGAACCTCAAGCGTGCAGTCAAGAGAGCCGTATTCAGTGCGCAACGACTTGGCGGGTGGCGGACCGAAAGTCAACATCTTTGACAGACGTGGACCCGCATAGATGTTGACATTCTCTTCCTTAAGTTTGTTGCAGACTCTCACAAACAATTCTGTCTCCACAATAGATCGATGGAGAAGAAGCGTTTCCATAGCATTACAGGCGGAAGGATAATCACATTTAGAGTCGCGCACTATTATTACCATTTAAAACAAAATAAATAAAATGCTTTCGAGTTGGACGATGAAACGAGATACTGACCGATTCTGACAGCTTTGTCCAGATCGGCGTCCTTATCAATGTACACATGACAGATACCTTCGCTGTGGCCTAACACTGGTATCGATTTGCTCTGCTCTTGTATAGTGCGGACCAAGTCGTTGGAACCTCTCGGGATCACCAGATCGATATGGTTATCGAGTTGCAGCAAATCACTTACGTCCTCACGATTGCTTACCTTAGAAAAGCGTATGTAAGTGTGCGTTACATAAAGTAGCGTCAAAGTAGGCACTCATCAATTTGAGTTATCATGTAATACATACGAGTCCAATTGCATTCTCCGCTCCGTCGTAATGTGATAACGCCTCACGAACGATATCGAATAGATAGTGATTAGTATGAGTCGCTTCCTTACCGCCTTTGGCCAGCAGGCCGTTGGCCGTGGCGATCGAGAGCGCCGCCACTTGAGGCAAACAATCTGGACGTGACTCGAAAATCACTAACAGCACACCCAAAGGCACAGTTATTTGCTTGAGTTGCAAGCCATCCGCAATTAATGTGTGTCGCAGGCATTCACCTAAAATATTGTGCGACTCCGATGCGATTTGTGCCAAACCACTCGATAAGCTATTTAATTTGTCCGCTGTTAGCGTTAATCGAGACACTAACGCCTTTGACAGTCCTATCGATAGACAATTACTATGTATTTATTGAGATCAACGAACAGAACTAACTTTTAAATAATCATAACATATAATACCTGATGCTTCCGCTTCTGCAAGATCTCGACTGTTCGCTACAAGAATTTGTTCCTTATTTGTTTGCAATAAATTTGCAATTCTAACGATGATATCAGATCTTTGTTCGGGTGTAAGCGATTCCAGTGTATGGCTTCCCTTGCGAGCTATAATAGTAAATTATACAATTATGCTAATTCAACGACGATAATTAGTATATAGTCTGAAAGTGCATTGTGTCGAATAAACTTTTAAAGTTATAAATAAAGTACTCACAAAAACCTGAGATAAATTTAGTCAACGAAAAAGTATGTGAACAATAGTTTAGTGAATACTGTTTTATTCATTACTATTTTTTGTTTGGTTTGAAAGAAATGAACGCATTAAAGAATAAATAATGAATTTTAAATTAAAATAATTTTAAATAGTATTACAATCGTTAAAATCTCAAGTCGTTAGTAAATGCAAAATTAATTTTTTTAATTAATAAAATTTTGTATATTATACAGTTATAAAAATCTAAAAATCATAACATAATTAGCAAAGGATTTTCAGCAAAAATCTATGTTTAAATATAGCAACGAACTCTTAAGCAAATTACCTATAAGTTATAACGTTACTTATAGCTCAAATCAGAAATAAGTTATCTACTTTTTATTATTAAAAAACTTACTAAAAAGAAATTTCTCCCTTTTAACTAATATGATAGTCTCAATCATAATTCACTAATAAATCCTAAAGGTATGCATGAAAATTGATTAATAGATAATTTATACAGTCATCCATATTTTGCATATTCAAAATATTTAACTGTCTAATAAATTCTTTATTTTAAGAACTAAAATGGCATTATATTTTAATAATATGGTGTTCATTCTCTTTCTCGAGGTGGGGAATACAAGACAGTTGACGGGCAACAGACATCTCAAATGCATAGCAAACTTTTGTTAAAATCAATTGATTAGAGTGAAAGAGAAACGAATTATTTTTTGATATTTTTTTAAAATTTAAATTTGCCTACAATTTTAAAGTTTCATTAAAATTATTATAAAACCATAATTTAATTTAATATTTAATACTAATTGAATATTAAAATATTAATATATGAATGCAGAATTATCTCACAACGAGACATGACCTCATTGTAAGAAGCGATCAATTATGCTATCAATTATGATATCAGAATTTAATCAATTATCGCGTTTAGTAATTTAAGCGAATTACTAGCCTTTTAGCATTTCAATAACTAGAATGTAAACCAATTTCAAAATCGAGAAAACACAATGACATACAATACGAGGGCATACAATATTAATCTAAATAGACTTTAACCATAATACTCAAACTTTGATTTGAAACTTAGAAAATGAGCCAAAAGTAAAACAATTTTATTTAAGTAAATAAAATTAACTTCAAAAATAACATTAAGACACGAATGCACATCAAATGAGCTGATTTTAGCATTAATTATATTATTTGTCGGTTACTTAAGGTTACTTTTTGGTGACCAAACATGTATTATGGAATTGACTAAAATTCAAAATCAAATTACAAATCATACTTTAATAACTTTATAACAAACTAAAATCACAGATTTTTAGGGAGAATTTACTCCCTTATATAATCGCAGTGTAGACCTCCCCTCCAGAAAGAGGAAGGGAAGGAAAGCGCCGACAAAATAGGACTCATTTTGGTACACATTTTTAATGCCAAAGTTGTCGTTTAAGTTGAACAGGTTGACCGAAATTATCCGTCAAATATATGTTTATAGTAAGCTTATAATAAAATATTGTTAAACTGATTGTTTAATAATAATTTTTCTACAACAATACTTTTTCCAAAGTGAAAAAATTTAAGCGCGAATCGAAATTAGGGAAATTTTTAAAAAGCATGCAATTCTAAAACAAATCTAAAATATAAAATTAAATGTGCAATAAGTAAGATATAGAATATGATTGTAAAGTGATTATTTGAAGACAGTGTGGAATTTTGATTTAAAAATTTTAAAAACTTCGTTAAAAAGAAAATATTGATCTTTTTTTAAGTTTACAGATTGAATAAACAAATGTAATTATGATATAAAAATAAATTATGCCCTATGTTATGCTGAAACAGCGAATTTTATGCTATGCTTAAGAATATTTTATCCGATAATCGTTTAAGCTTTAATGAAGAATCAATAATAATAATAAACGATTTTAGTAATAATAATAATAATAATAATCTTTTACACTTTCATATACATGTATATAATGTATTATTATTTTGTAATAAAATAACGTTATATAAAAAATCAACTTTAATTATTTGCCTTTGAGGTCCCGCTTCTTTAGTCCGATAAAATTTAAGCGTAAACACTTAAAATAATTTTGCAATAACATAATAATGCAATAATAATACGGATACAGAATATTTTTAAGTTTCTCTCAGAATTTTCCGAAAAACGATACTTTACTGATTAAAATTCTTATCAAACACTCGACTCAATAAATTTGCAAATCCGTCTATTGATTAGTTATATAATAGCTAATCATTAATTATGTAATAGTTATTATAAGATTGACCAAAAGGTTATCAACATTTTTAGGCGTCGACTTTAATTAAGCCCATTTTCATTATTAATGGCTAACTTTTATTCATTTAAGCCATCGATAAATTCTTATAGCATTCAAACCAAATCAATATTAACACGAATATAAAATGTAATCAACAAACCTATTAACAAAACATAAGAAAAGCTAAACCTCGTGAGCGCACTCACCATTCGCTGCGAGCGTCTCGACGGACACCGTTTTGTGTTTCGCTTGCGTGAAGAAGGTTCCGATTCTCTTTCCAGCCATGATTCTGTTAATGGCCTGGTCTTCCATGCCGTTACAGATGACAACGGAAACGCCGCGGTCGAGAGCCCAGGCGGCAGACTTCACTTTAGACTCCATGCCTCCGAGACCGACACGAGATTTGCCTCCGAAAGTGACGAAACCATTATTGGACGGCGAATAGGTATGCAAGAGACGCGCTCCCTCTTGATTGGGAGGCAATGTGTAGATTCCGTTCACATCCGACATTAATATCAAAGCGTCAGCTCCTGCTTCTACTGCCAAATGCGCCGCAAGACTGTCGTTGTCTTGAATACTGATTATCTAAGAAAAAGCGCAAATAAACAAATAATTGTTAGAAAATGATGGAAAACAGAACAGAAGTGAATTGAAAGTTTGAAAAGATTGAAAGCGTCAGCGGAATAGAATTGCACCGAAAACGATGTACCAAAACACCATTAATAATGATATCGTCTGATCAATGGTGCACATCCATACCCCTTGATGTGGATTATCCTCTAAAGCAATGCCACCCACCCCTGATAAGTCGATGTCCTGCACCGCTGGCGCCACAACCGCGTCATTGGTGTTCACGATCGGAATGATGTTAAGGTTGAGCAGTTCCAGCACTGTTGAGCGCAAGTTGTATCGACTTATGGGATTATAGAAATCCGGTTTAGTCACCAATACCTATAAATAGTATATTTATTAACATTAACATTAACATTCAGAAAAAAATAAGAGGATCAACAGTTACTTATTTATTAGGAGTTGGATAACTGTAAGAGTATGGTTTGATCGGTTCAATGAATTAATAGCGGTATTAGCAGTTAAGTAGAGTTGCTATACCTGTGCAATGCTAACACCGTATTGAGTAAACATAGCGTCATAGAGAGCCATTAACCCGCTTTGGCCGACAGCGGCCGCGGCTCTCGGCTCAGGACTCGATACTTCTTCCCTATTCTTCCTGATGTTCTCGCGCGGCGACAGTGTTTCGCGCATCGACATCGACATTCGCATCTCTGCGCCCAACTTCTGCTTCCCGAAAGCGACGGCACCGCTGGTAACCATGAGCACGTCTCTGCCTTCGTTGTGCATTTGCGAAACCTGCTCAACGATCGAGGCTAACCTTCCCAACGCTAATCCGCATTCGTCTTCTCTGGTAATGACGGCCGATCCAAGTTTGACAACTATTCGCTGCGCGTTTTTCAGCTCATGTCGGGTCTCAAACGCTCGTTTGATTATGCTTTTGTTAATACCCGTCTCCGATGTGCTTCTAATGCCGCTTTCAATTTCTTGGTACAGATGGTTTTGAAGTGCCCTCAAACCAACTTTCTTCGCGCTATAACTCGACTGTTTCGCGCAACGCATTGCCATCATTGGATACAACAACACTTTTGCATTTGCCTTATTTAACTCGATTCTAGCAATTGTTTTGCTTACGGACAATAGGTTTGCCATTTAATAAGCGTTTCAAATTTCAAATACTCGTGAAATTAAGTAAAAGTTAGTTACAAATGAGAGACAATACTCAAATGGCTATAAGCAAGTCAAATATGAAGTTCATATAAAATAGCACACTTGTGTTGAATGAGTTCGTTTCACACATTTTCAAACTATTTCGTCGATTCATAGCCAATGCTCGCCACAATCATATTTCTTTATATATTCATCAATTATCAGGTGATGAGCCAAAAAATAATTAATATCTCTATTAAGTGATCAACACTTATATTGAATTTTTTTACGCTTGATTTGAAAGTTATTTGAGCGCAAGTTATAACGAGTTTGTTTTTTTAAATGATTTCTATTTACATACACTTCAATAGTATCACTTGTATGAAAACTTGCGTACAAAACTTGAGTTGTGAACTGAAAGACATTACGGTTCAAAGATCGACGCGATCTTAAGTGACTCTTTATCAGACGAGAATAAAATTAAATCTTTATTGATTTTCAAGTACTTTAGAACAATATTTCGTCAGTTTATCACTTATTATTTAAATGGATAAGTATTGGTATCGTAAACGTTAATATTGAATTCAACACTCGACTCAATACTTAAACTTAGTTTATCGTCAGCTTAACACTCAATTACGGTAAACTTATACTTTGCCTCCAAAACCTCAACTTTTTCAAAATTTTGCTGCATTGCTGTCATATGAAAAGTTGTTTTAATTAATGCTTAAAACACATGTTTGGCTGAAATGAAAACTCGGTTACGTTACAAATCTGACGCAATGTCGCCTAACATTGATTCACGAAACCAGTTGATTGATCCGAACGCATATCCTATTGCGAAAGGCATGCCTTATTAACTAATAAAGCATATTTTATATCGTCATTATAACGTAAGCTGTATTACAGCTCAAACAGCAAAACACGTTTTATACAACTACTAAATCAAACTTAAATAAAGTAGAAAATTGTTGGGCAAGTAATTAATTACGAACAATCAAAGAGTTAGTTATAAGAAAATAAGAAATTTTATTTTGATAAAAGATTCACCTAATATTAATGGCACACACGATAAATGTGGACAATTTTTGATAAACATTTAATTCATTAATTAGTTATTTTAAGTTTTAAGCGCTTAAAAAATAATTAAATAAACAAAAGCTCAAGATTGCTATTAATTAGATTTAACTTAAACAAACTTAACAGAACTGCTCTAAAATTATACAAAATATTTATATTTTATAAAAATAAATTACACTTCATGTAAATTATCAATAAATACTATTTAAATAACTATAATTTGATTCAAATTACTTCACAAAAATTTTCTGAGTTTATGATATAACATACATTATGTTTTTGATGTTTAATCTAATAGTTTATAATTAAAAATTAATATATTTCGAAATTATAATCACAATATTTAAGTTGGAGTCTCAATAATCCTAAAGCGAATTACACGTGCAAATGTGTTGTCAGCTGATTTAACTTTAACTAAATTACATATTGATATGTTTATTAATATGTTTCTGTTAGTCTATACTCATTTCCGTACAAAAAATAGGAAAGACGACAACTCAAATAATATTTGTATACATTTTTAATTAATTACATAACATACTATAACTACATTTTATTACATTAAACAAATTGTGTACAAATGAATGTATGCTCTAATAGCTTGCGCAACAAAGAATGTATGAAAATATATTTTAAAGATTTTAACAAATTCATTCATTCATTGGCGCTATATTTCTCTTTCCTTTCTCTACTTCTTCTCTCCCTTTTACTACTTCTAAGAGAAATGAAAAAAATTCGAAAAATTTTAAATAAAAAATATGAAGCATATTATAATTATATTATTGCATATTATATTATTACAAATACACAATCATTTAGTAAATTATTTGTTTTACTATTTAGTTACTATTTAAATAATAGATTTGCTATTAATGAAATTTATTTTAATCAACTGTAAAAATATTATTGCATACACTATTAGTAACACTATTATCTTAATAAATAAAGCAACAATTAAGTTTTAAATTTAATTATATTGTAGTCAATAAAACAATAAAATTTATATTTATAAAAATTTAATTCAACAATTAAATGTAAATTTTTTAGTAAATTGTAAGTTTTAAAGTTAAAATGCTAGCATAAAAAATTATTTTAAAAATTGATTCCAACAATTGAATTCATTGTTATGGACACACACACACACACACACACACGCACGCACGCACGCACGCACGCACTCACTCATTAAAATAATGTTGTAAGTTATAATATAAGTTACAACATTATTTTAATAGATATTATCAAATTGATGTTTAAAATTAGAGAATTGATGTTTAAAATTAGAGATATGCTTCAAGACTTGTTTATCGTATACCTTTGTTTAGTTAACATTAGTCACAATTAGTGAATAATGTGAAAATGCGACTCAATCTGATTGAATGCCTTTGAGGTTAATTCAATAGACTGATCGAAACGAAATATAGAGCAATCAATAGTGAATGATTGGAGAGACGAGTGAATGTTATCGTTGTTGAAGGATATACGATGAATAATTAATTTGCACATAACATTAACATTCACATTATCATATCTTTAGATAGTTAAATATCAAACACTAAATCAAACACCAAATTAATTCTAACCTTGAATTTAAAACTTTTAAGGACTCAGTAATTTTAAATCAAATTTTTTAAAACAAGAATTAATGTATAAATTTTTGTAAATGTTATGGCATTTATGAAACATTTAAATAAATTTGATTGAACCTTATATTGCAACCTATTTATGACGCTTTAAGTCATAAGGTTTTTATCAGATATCTAAAAGAACTTAACAACAAATATTTCGAGTTTTCTCTATGCTTAAACAGTTATCTAAATCGCAAGATTGACAGTTTTTCAACCTTTAATATCTATTAAATACTGTTTGAAATTAATAAAATCGAATAACAACAGAATAGACCTTAAAATAGACTCAAATACTCTTACTTTGATCGTCTGTAGTCTAAAAGTCTTTGAATTTGGAGTCTGAGCCTAAATATTTTTCAGTCTAAACTCTAGTCTCAAATAAAAGATTATTCCAAGTTTGCAAATTATATCGCATTACCCTAATTTTATGCCTATAAGCCGCACCTTCATATAGGCCGCAATACTGAAAAAGGCAATTTTTTGTAATATAATTTTTGGTCACTGATAAGCGGCATCACTCGTATAGGCTGCAAATAAACTTAATTTATGATTTGTAGTAATTGCCAGTCAAAAGCAAAACAATAATATAGTAAGAACTGTGCTATGGTTTTAGCGATAAACAGGATTCCGATATTCTGATGACTTTAAGAAATATTTGAAACAGATTCTGATGAAAAATTTCAAGGATTCTAATTGATAAACATTACCAACTAATTAGAATTTTAAAAGTTACAATTTTTTTAAAAAGTTGTTATTTTCACAAATTAGCTTCACGTCTCCCATAAGCCGCAAATTTTTTGCTATTTTGTTAAGATTTTTACTTTTTTTCTACATATTAGCCGCGGCCTATATGCATAAAATTAAGGTATACGTCTTAGTTAATAAATTTTTATTATTTAAATTATACAATACGTCAAATTTCAATTATAATAATAATTATATTACAGAGTATATTAGAAATCTTTGACTTATTTTTTATTGTGAACCTCTATAGTTTATCTGGAAATTTTCTGACCTTTAACGATACCTTCACTTTA
>JAQIYA010000601.1:0-18529 GCA_034699355.1 Microtritia minima
AATTAAATATTATTTAGTGAATATGTGCTTATAATGTTTTATTTTTGAAAATCATAAAAACAATCATTTATTCGCTTTATAGTTCATAATTTTAATTTAAACTTTATAATTTAATAATGTATAAATTTAGAACTAATTATTCTTAATCTACCTTTTTTTAAAAATGACGCTTTGCTTTATTTCAAAATATGGACTTTGCTTTTTAATTGACAAATACATTCAAAATAAGTCTTAACTGGTTCTGAATGCTATGACTACCGTAAAGCACCACAATAACTAAATTTCAAGTGACTCCAATATTTCATATCTGCACTTTGTATAGAAATTGAAAAAAGGCATTATAAATGCATGTCTAATTTTATAAAGCATTGACTATTATTAATTCAAATTTTAATTTAGTGATAAGCAATTAAAAGTTTTTCGAGATAATTAAATCTGTAATGCCTTCAAAACTCTTTTAAGGCTTGATTCACAGAAAATAAATAATAATTAATACCAACTCAAACTCAAAGTTTAGATAATTCAATAAGTTTTATAAATAAAGAAATGATATATGCATGAAATATGCATTAATTTTCTCAAATGTGCTTTTAAAACTTAAAAATTTGAATTTATAAGTTCTCTTCATTAAAATTTGTGATAAAATAATATTTAAAATTTATTTCAAATATTTCAAAAAAAGTCATTTATATGTCGATAAAAGTTAAATCTATTTTAAAATTATTTAAAAATAATTTATATTTAAAATTAACTTCTTTAGATCCTATAAGAGTTATATAAGCTAACTATTAGTTACGCTGCAATTAAAGATCAGATTTTAGTAATTTAATTTAATGTTAGTAATGATAGTAGTATGTTACTACTTGAGATTCACTTTTTTAATTAGAATTTATAGCTTAAAATAGAGAATAAAAAAGAATCATAAAAAACCCTTATTTGAAATTAATTTATTATATTCATAATAAATTTTAATTAATAAGAAATATAATTCTCTCTCTCTCTCTCTCTCTCTTTCTTTCTTTCTTTCTTTCTTTCTTTCTTTCTTTCTTTCTCTTTCTTTCTTTCTTTCTCAGAATAAAATAAAATAGAATTTGTTTTAAAATAGACTGCTTTTTCAATGATTTTTAAGAAAAAAACCAAATTGATTTTTAGGGATAATTTTCTGCTTTATAAAATGTAAATGTTAACTCTAAATGTAAACCCCATCCCTCTTCTCCGATAGAAGAAAGGAAAGATCGACCAAAATATTACCATAATAATACCCATAATAATTTACCAATCTTAGTACACATTTGTGTACTCTTTTTTTGTTGTCAAAGATGTCCTTTAAGTTTGACAAGTGGTCCAGTATTAGCTGCCAAATATATGTTTATATTAGTGTTTCAAGAAAGTCTCAGACTCTATATTTAAGGAGTCTAGAGTCTCAGACTCCAGACTTTAAGATTTAACTTAAGACTCGGACTCAGACTCTCAAAATATTGAGTCTCGGAGTCTCTCGGAGTCTCTTAAAGAATTAAATTGTATTATAAATAAATATTTTGTAATGTCTTTTAAGAATTAATTTGAATTACAATTATATAAAAATTTAATATGAGTTTTATACTTGAAATTTAATATTAAGTTTTAAATAAACAAAAAAAAGTACTATTCTGTTAAATATTTACAGACTCTGACAGACTCCAACTTTAGAGACTCTTTGAGACTCCAGACTCTGGTAGAGTCCGAGTCTCAGAGTCTATTTTAAACACTAGTTTATAGTAAGCTAGTAAGTTATTTTAATAACTTATTGTTAAAGAGATAGAATAGAAATAATAGAAAAAAAATGATGAAAAAAACTTTAACAATACTTTTGACAACTAATAAACTTAAATCCAGAAGAAAGCGCTTTCATAACATCAAACTTTAAATAATCAAAAATTGATATACAAACACGAGCGAAGGGAGTGTTTGAATAAAATCATTTTTGAAAACTCTCCCTGCATTTTATGTATGGAGAATTTTATTTTATAACTCATTTTGTAAAATGTTTATCTGATTTCATATAATAATTTAATAAAGATTGTTTCTATAAATTTAGTTTAACATATAAATTTAATAAATGATGGAAAATATTATTAAAAGTTATAAATATTAAAATGTTTGCTTGTTATTAAAAAATTGAAATTAATGTGATTTTTGTGTATATCATTATAGTTAAAAATCTCATATGAATTGGTTAAATCGTTGTGCTTCACAATCTTGTTTCATACAATTTATGAGAAGCACTTTTGGCTGCCTATGTAAGCAAATTCTATTCTGCATAAACTAATAAATTTATTTATTTTGCCTTAAATTATAAATTTATACGTTCTAAAGATGACATGAAATTAATTTAATTTGAATAATCAATTCGTTTGTAATCACTTGTTGTCAATAATACTTTATAAAATGTTATTTTAGCGATATTTAAGAAATAAGTTTAATATTTGGTTATTTATGAATTTTATGCATGAATTTATAATTGAATGAGTGTTATATTGAGCGCTCAAACTTACGAGTGATTGTCATGTCTTCAATATCTGATTCGGAATAAGCGGGTGCTATTGGGTAGAAGATGGCTCTTCTTTGGGACGGCGTCAACAATGGGTCGTTTCGCATATAATTCGATGATGACCGTGTCCTCAGTGGTACGGTTCCGATCACTATTGGCAAATCTATCGTCAAGTTATAGGACATCATAGGAATTTGCAACGAAATTCTAACAGCATATTCCACTTTAATTAAACAATTGTTAAGAATAGACGGCGAAACAGCAGGTATTTTGAGCAGTTGTGAGTCCCAGTTCGCCGTACGGCGCGGTTGTATTGTCAATCCGGTGACTATTGTAAACTTGAATCGACGGGATCGCGATTTCCCGCCGGCAAGGAATGTCTGCGTCTGGTATAGCGTGGCGTGAGGTATGATAGGGCGACGAGAATGGTTTTCAAAGTCAGCTGTTATTGCAATCGATTCGCCTTTAAATTTGTAATGTGTATCATATATTAGCATTTTTGTGCTTATTCTGCTCTAATCATTGCATACCAGGACAATATCCAGTTCTATCTGTTCGCGCGTAAAGACTAATAGGACCTGAAGTGCAACACCAACAACACAATGATTTTTCTATGCTATTCTCCACCGGAATCTAATTGAAACTTAATATTGTAATCATAATACATAACCTTAATTAAATTGAATTAAGAATTTTATGACAAATTCTTGTCTTTCGTTATTATTCTTGAATTTATTTATTTATTTATATATAATTTTGACAAAAACTAGTTTTTCGATTTAAAATGTGCGCCTATCTGTCCCCCTCTCCTCTTAAAATATATTTAAATTTTAATAGATTACTGAGTTTACAACAAGATATAAGCTTGACTTTAGTGACTAACTTTAACTAATTATTAACTTAATGAAAATATTGGATAGTTTAGTCATTTAAACTTAAACAAAAATATTGACATGTAAAAATCATTTACAAAAATAAAAACTTAAATTAAATGAAAAGCCAATATTATTTTAAAAATATAAAAATATAGAGCAGGAATGCTGGGAGAGCTTACATGACCCAAGTATTTTCTTACTTCATTTAATTCATATTTAAAATGATAAAAATTATTTAAAAATTGGCTCATTTGTATGGTTATTCCTGTCATTCATATTATTTTATTATTCTACATTCTGTATCTTATATAACTTATTACATATGCATTAATAACAAGAATAACAATACAAAATTATAACCTGTAATGTTAATACGTTCAATGAAAATCCGATAATTTTAAACAATAGTGCAAATTATCTAAAATTTAAAATTCAAAATAAATTGCAAAATAAGTTATTTAATTTTTACAATTGTTTAAAATGAAATGCTAGCGCAAAAAGCTTACAAAATATATGTACTACTGATGTACAGGTATAAAACTTAGAAAAAATACCGTAAAATCCCACATATAAAATGCGCCTTATCTAATAAAATAAATTAAAATGGAAAGAAACTTTTAAAAAAACTCTTCATGGATAGAGTGCGCATAATGTTAGCTAATTATAAATTAACTTTTTAGTTAAAGTTAAATACAAAAATAAGTAATTTTTATATCTGTGATTAAGTTTATATCTCTTTTATCAAATTAAAAGTTGAATAAAAATAAAATAATAATAAAAAATTTAAATACATTAAAGTTTTCGCCTAAATTTGTTTCCAATTATTCTCTTACCCTTATCTGATGTGCATTTACTGCCTTCACATTAGTTAATAAATTCTTAGATAACATTTTTAGCGAATCAAGAAGAAATTTAATTGCAAAATTTATACTTATTTGCTATAGAGATAAACAAAGTGCGCAATATCTTTGAATGTGCAGAGACTATGAGATTTTACGGTACTTATAATAATTTAGAAAACGTGCGAGTTATCAACCACTCTTTCAACTGACAAGTAAATTTAAACATTTCCATCTGTCCCGGAGTTAAAATGCACAGCAAAAGATATTAAAGATATAAATAATCGCAAAATTTTAAACCAATTATAATAATAGTATTCATTAACTCTCCTACACATTCTTTAGGACATAATTAATAGTTGGCACAAATATAGTACGAATTTCTTTTACTGAATTTATGTTAGTTTGTAATTCAGTTAAAATATAACAGGCTTTTAAGTTTTGTACATTAAAATAAGATATACATAATAAATAATTTTGTTCAGTTAAATCCAGTGAAACATAAAATGTTTTTATAATTGATTTAATAATCTTACTTTAAACTTATATTTACTTTTTTCGAATAAATTTTTACATTTTATAAAATATTAAAATAGAATACTACCATAGAATACTATTGTTAAGGGAACGAGAATTTTTTAATAAATTTTAATAAAAATATAGACATTGCACAAAATTGGTACAAAATTCAAAATCATATATGCTTAATCATAAAAGCTTCAAATATTTAAAATTTCAAACAACTAGGAATTCTAATTAATGTTTAATTACTCATTAAATCTCTTTAAGTGTAATTTTATTTTTCTTTGATTTAAAAAATTAACTTTAAAAAAGTCAATTAAATTTATACATTTTTGCAAATTGTAATAATTTTTTCTGATCAATTTAGAGCTATAAACTAAACAATCAATTAAAGTGCAATAATTCATATTAACAGAGCGATTCTTGTTAACAATACCACACTTAAGTTGAAAAACTGAAAAATAAGCTAAAAATATGATTCCCAATAATGATTGGGAAAAATAGAAAATGAAATAGAATTGACATTCGTGTTTATATAAAGAAAGTGCTTAAAAACACATATTTATAACTTGATCGCATGAGTTAGTTCACACAATCTTAACAATTAATCAAAAATGTTGGCATAGTTCTGCTAAATTCAAACATCGAGTGTAAACGATGTGTTTCTAGATTTTGGCTTATTATTGTTAGCGAGTGTAAAACGGCTTCAATACTGAATCATTTATATTAACTCATTCTAATGACTAATACAATAAAAATTAAATTAATTTAAACACTTTATTTATGTTTTAATAATGATTATATTAATAGCAGATAATTGATAATTTGAAATTTTATTAGAGGAGCAGAGTTTGAATGGACGAAAATTGAATAAATAAAGATAATTATGACTGATAGATATTAAATTGAAATGATGAATGTCTTACCAAATACTCTCTCCTATTAATGTCTATAGTGCTGATGACAGTAATTGCTTTTTTGGTTTTATGATTAAAAGACCACGGCTTCTCGACCTCTGCCTTCAGCCAATACCTAACATTTCCATACTTTCCCTCAAACGAGGTGGAAATTCCTCTACAAGTAAAATTCAAAATTTAAAATTCAAAACCTTTATAATTACATCGGAAAAATTCGATAAGAAAAACTAATAAACACGATCTGAATTAGAGTGAATGCGAAAATATTTACGTTACCCCACAGGAAGTTGAAAGCAAAACAAAAATTCGTGATGTCCTTCAGTTAAAAGTTCTCGGTTGTCACTGCATTCTTGAGGGAATAAAGATTGAATTCAAATTGTTCACAAATTGTTCGCAAATTCTCAAACTTACATCATTCGCGTTATTGCTTCGAGTTTTTTTTAAAAATAAAAGTGCTGAGAATTTTTATTTTTTAGCTGTTAAGCGTCAGCTTTGAAATAAGTTATTAATAATAAAAAATTATTAGATAAACATAGTATTTAACTAATAATTTTCGATGTATTTATTCAAAAATTTGTTTAAAAAATTATAAATATTTCATTTTTTATATTTATAAAATTTTACTTTTCAGATAAACTTTTATAAATATAGTTCGTCTTGAATTAATTTTTATAATTATTTTATTTTATAGTTAAATTTCAAATATTTTAGAAATATTGAAAAAAAAATTCGAAATCAGTGTTTTGCGTGTACGGTAGAGGACAATGAATTGAAAATGTTAGTCAAATGTTTAATTTGGTTAAAGTCATTTAAAAGTCATTCATAATAAGTTTGTAAACTATAGTAATCGTAAAGCGCTTCAAGAGTTGGCATTCTTCAGCAAAATTGTTACAAACAGTTACGAACACACAGTGCGCGACACACTAATCAACATAAACTCATAGCACGTACCGAATCCGCAGAGAACCAACTTTTTGAAGAAGTACTCGATTTCGGCGTTGTAGTGCTCGGTGTGGGCGCCGAGTCTGTTGCCGGTGGCGCGCGACTCAGTCCAGTGCACTTTCGCCACTCCTCGCATATACACTTTGATGGCTTTCAATTTGAGTTCGCTCTTCAAGTCGATCACACACTTTCCCCTCACGTCCTGTCCGGGATAGTACACATTTTGATTGGCATCCAAAACTATTTCAAAGCTCTTTAGTTTTCCCATTATGTCGCTATTAAAACACTACTGCCATCGCTATAACAATAATAGCCATTACGCTATTATCGTAAAACGCGTTTACTATCACTATGTCTTCAACTGAATAGATTTGCAACTCTAAGTGACTATTTATAAATACGACACACGCTCTATCTCTGTCTCCTCTCTCTCTCCTATCTCTACTCGATTTGAGTACACATCTCTCTCTCGCAACTCGTTTCTAACTGTTTATCGTCTCGCGATTCACAAAGCATTCAAAGTATGCGCAACTCATTAGATCACTATTTTTGTTAATTATTTGATTCTGTTTTAGAGGAAAATTTTAATTCGACTTCAAGTAAAAATGATATTTATTGTATGCCTAACAGAACATTATTTTTCGTTGCAAACAAAAGTTACATTTGATTGAAGATGTGTTTATTAAGCTGTCAATTCATAGCTAAGTTAAACTCTAGACTCTCTCATAAGAAGAAAGTAAAACAAGTGACCGCCGCCTAAAAAAATCGATTTTGGTAAACAGCCAAACATGTCCTTTAAGTTGAATAAGTTAGCAAAATGTAATATGTATTCTATAACAATAAAGTATTGTAAAAAAAACTAATAATAATGTTAAAAATTTGTTGATAGAACTTTTCACATTTTATTTTAAAGTAAACTAATTTTACATGTTAAACATATTGAATGTAAGAGTAAAGGTATGATGAATAATATGATTTAATACTGAGGTATAACTTAAATTATAACCATGGACCAGAAAAAGGGGTATACCAGATTTATTCCTTTTTACCCTTTTTTGAACGTTTTACCAGAATTTACCCCTTTTTGAACATTTTACCGGAATTTACCTGTTTTTCTTAAACATTTTGATGGGAAATGTGGAACTGTGTTATTTTACTTTGAAAATTTCAAAAAAGTAATATTTTTCATTAAATCAATTCAGTTTGAAAAGTTTGAAAGTCTCGTCACAGATCAGTATCATTCCAGTGCTGAAGAAGAAAAAAATAAACCATCGCTGGTTTATTTATTTGGTCGATTTATTTCATTTTTTTCAGCTCACCGAAAATGATGGGCACTAGTTGTTAGTTAAATGAAATGACTGGAAAAAATTTTATGATATATTATTTATGTTGTTTGAAAATAAATTACACATACATTATGTTAACTATGTTTGCTCAGCGTTTACTTTTGGTTTAAGGTAATACAGATTTGTAAGTGTTGTATGGCTAACCATATTGTGACAGGCATTTGATGGCTCTGACATTCATAAAGGTTTGAAAGTTTCTCCACTAAAGTAATTAAGTTAACTTAATTAAATAGATTATTCATTATATTAACTTATTTTAATCATAAACTTATACAGAATATCTGTATGACTCGTAAAAATCTTAAAATAATCTTTAAAAATTTATTGCTAAAATATTAATTCAGTATTTGGCATATAAACTCTTGTAGAACTCTAACCATAAAAAATTTGAGTTTATTAATCTGTAAAGTTTGATAAATTGTAATTTAAGCATGTCTTAAGTCAATGAACACGAGAGTACAAAATTCATTAAAGTGATGCTTAAGTCGTCAAAAGTATTGAAAATAAACTAATCATTACATTGAAGTTCATGATTAGTTTATTTTCATTAGTTATAATTCAGTATTACATGATCCAAATGTAATACCAATTATATTCGTCATTAGAATTATTATATCTTATTAAAAAACTTTTGATTATTTTAAAATTATTTATACCAATAATTTTGCATAATATTATATATTCTTATCATAGGATAATAAATAATTTTTTACGATTATTGGATATAAATTTATAGCCTTTACTCAGTTTTATCTTAGACTAATTACAGTGAAGTAAATCATTTAAAAATTAATTATCAAATACATAATAAGAGTGAAAATGAATTAAAATGAATTATATTTTTATTAAAGCAAATATTAAAATAAAGTAAATATGCATTTTTAAACCAAATTAATAATAATTGTACATTTAATGTTTTGATTATTTTAATATACACTATAACACTACAATAATATATAATATCAAATATCTGAAACTGAATGTATAATAAAATATAAAAATGACATAATAATAAAAATGGTTACTAATTATTTATAATTTATAAATATTAGATTAGACGAACTCAATTCATGTGCAATAGTGCGAGTCATGAAAGGGAGACGTAGTTAATGGTCGAGAGTGGCGTAAGAGTGCGTTCATCGCTCATCGATTGACGCCTCGCGTACACCTCTCTGTACGCCTCTCTCCGCTAAGCGTTGTGTCGTTATTATAGTTACACAACACTCACTCCACTCATACGTCTATTACAACCTCTCAACGGCTTAATCAATATTTGCATTGAACATCACTCAATCGCCCAATTGATGCTTTGCCAGCACTGCTGAGTGAGTCGCCATCAGCTGAATCAGTGACCATCAGTGGCCACTCGTGAGACTCGAAATGGTGGTCGGAAACGAGGGAATGGAGGGTCTGATCCCGATCGTGAACCGCCTGCAGGACGCGTTCGCCCAATTGGGCGTCTCGATGGCGCTCGACCTGCCGCAGATCGCGGTGGTCGGCGGCCAGTCGGCCGGCAAGTCGTCGGTGTTGGAGAACTTCGTCGGTCGCGATTTCCTGCCGCGCGGTAATGGAATCGTGACCCGTCGGCCACTCGTGCTTCAGCTCATTAACTCGAACCTCGAGTACGGAGAGTTTCTCCACATTCGCGGCAAGAAGTTCACGGTTTTCGAGGACATCCGCAAAGAGATCGAGGACGAGACGGACCGGTCGACGGGCGGCAACAAAGGCATATCTCCGGTGCCCATCAATCTGCGCATATACTCGCCACACGTACTCAACCTGACGCTCATCGACTTGCCGGGCATGACCAAAGTGCCGGTCGGCGACCAGCCCGCCGACATCGAGAACCAGATTCGCGAAATGATCTACATTTACATCAAACGCGACAATTGCTTAATACTGGCGGTCACGAGCGCTAACCAAGACTTGGCCACCTCTGACGCCCTCAAACTCGCTAAAGAAGTGGATCCCGAAGGCCTGCGAACGATCGGCGTCATCACGAAACTCGATTTGATGGACGAGGGAACGGATGCGCGCGATATTCTCGAAAATAAATTATTACCGCTTCGTCGCGGATATATCGGAGTCGTTAATCGCTCGCAGAAGGACATCGAGGGTCGCAAAGACATCAAAGTCGCTCTGGACGGCGAGCGCAAGTTCTTTCTGTCGCATCCCGGATATCGACATATGGCCGACCGAATGGGCACTCCATATCTGCAGCGAATTCTTAATCAGCAGTTAACGAATCACATTAGAGATACTCTGCCCGCTCTTCGCGACAAACTTCAAAAGCAACTCTTGACGCTCGAGAAGGACGTAAGTGCTAACGATTACTGTGATAACATTATCATAAGTGATGTGATAACTTCTATTTATTTCGAATGATTAGGTGGAAGAATATAAAAATTTTAGACCAGACGATCCGACGCGCAAAACAAAAGCTATGCTACAAATGATACAGCAATTGCAGACTGACTTCGAGCGAAACATTGAGGGCAGTGGTTCGGCAGCGATCAACACATCGGAGCTATCGGGCGGAGCGCGCATTAATCGCTTGTTTCACGAAAGGTTTCCGTTTGAAATCGTTAAAATGGAGTTCGACGAGAAAGAGTTGAGACGAGAGATTGCATTCGCCATTCGCAACATTCACGGCATCAGAGTTGGTCTCTTCACGCCTGATATGGCGTTCGAGGCTATTGTGAAGAGACAAATCGGAAAGTTAAGAGAGCCTTCGCTTAAGTGTGTGGATCTGGTCATTACTGAGTTGGGAAGCGTTGTGAAGAGATGTACGGAAAGAATGAACAGATATCCGCGCCTGAGAGAGGAAACCGAGAGAATCATAACGTCACACATAAGAGAGCGCGAGCAGAGAACCAAAAACCAAATTCTACTTCTTGTAGACGTAGAACTGGCTTATATGAATACTAATCACGAAGACTTCATTGGATTCACTAACGCTCAACAAACGGCGGAGAACTCTCAGGGAGGGAAGAGGAAACTTGGAAATCAGGTGATTCTATGTTCGCTTCGCTATATATGCTCACTAATGCTTTATTTTACTTTTTATATAATCAATTGAGGCTATTATGAATTTTGTTATATTGTGTTCAAAATGCAATCATTTATTGTGTAAAATCAAAAGTACAGCGATTATTATTTGATTAATGCTATTAACAAAAATTATCGCTATATTTTTAATTGCTTTATGTCATGAGTCATACATGAGTGTCATTTATAATGATAGCATTGCGTGTCTAGAAATGTCAAATCAATAGTTTATTTATTAGATTGAAATTGCAATTATTTAATTAGCATAGATTTAATTAAAATTAATAGAGTGAGCATATATATGAAAACTATTAATATAAATGTGCGCCGCTTTGTCTAAATCCATGTCTCTTTCTTGTGCGGCGCTGCCAGACTGGGGTAAGAGTTCTGTGCAAAAGTCCAAACAGTTTAATGTTTGACGCTTTAGTTAGCGTCTAAATGTTTATATTATTTTTAGGTAATACGTAAGGGTTACATGTGTATACATAACTTGGGTATTATGAAAGGAGGTTCGCGTGACTATTGGTTTGTTTTAACCAGTGAATCACTTTCGTGGTTCAAAGACGAAGAAGAGAAAGATAAAAAATATATGCTACCACTCGATGGATTAAAGATAAAAGTAACGATTAATGGCACTTCGCTTCGATTAGATTCTCATTTGTTTATTTTGCTATTAATAGGATATTGAGTCTGGCTTTATGTCTAAGAGGCATACGTTTGCAATATTCAATCCCGACCAGAGAAACGTCTATAAAGATTACAAGCAATTGGAACTTTCGTGCGAATCGCAAGAAGACGTCGATTCATGGAAGGCATCATTCCTTCGAGCGGGTGTTTATCCCGAAAGGGCGAGCGCTAGCGATCAAACATCAAATGGCACTGAAGATGGCATTAATGAAGGCATATCTAGTCTCGATCCGCAACTCGAGAGACAAGTGGAGACCATTCGAAATCTTGTTGATTCTTACATGAAAATAATCACCAAAACATTTCGGTTCGTTAAGAAAGATTTTATTTAGCGTTTAACGCATTATTGGCACGAATTCAGGCGTTTTATATATTTTTGTAAATTACATGGTAGTAATGAAATATAGTTTTGTTATGTAGTTATCATAGTTATTGTACGCTTAATGGGTTCAAAGCTTCTATTTTCACGATAGGGCTGAAATCTACATGTTTTGATTTTTTGCTTTTATGAGTGGCATAAATTTAAGTATGTATTTCTTGCGTATCATTTTTACTTTGAATGATTTCTTTTGATAAGACAGCTGAATATAATCAATGATATTGAGTTGTAGGCAATATTACTCACATTAGCAGAGCTTGTTATGATAAACAGTTAGTTGTAAACTTGATAACCTTAATATAGGTGAGGATATATATACTATCATATTGTCAGTTAAAAAATAAAATTGTCTGCAAGACTAGAAAATTTTTGTTATTCAAAAATTTTTTTTGTAAAGTTAGAGACATAAATTTATTTTAAAAATGATAAATATAAAAAGGGTGCTTTAGTTACGATTAGAAAAATGCATATTAATTCATTTTTTAAAGCATTTTAACCCTGAATTTAATCACCAAATTTTAAACTTGACAAAAATATGAAAATAACTCAAGAGAGTATTATCGATTTGTGCAATTATGACCGTCGATTTAATATTCTTAATGAATGTTAATTAATAATGACATTATTAATATAATAATTTAAATTTTATTATTCTATAGTTTTTACGTTTCACTTTAACTATTTAAGGACGTTATTTGCTTTTAATTTTCTACTTTATTAAATTATTTTTAAAATTTAATTAATGATAAAAATTTTAGATAAATTTGATAGATTTATGTGAAATTATATTTTAAAAAAGACGATCAAATTCTGTTAAAACCAGTTATTACCCTTAATCGTCTGTAACTGTCATACTGTAGATCATTATTACCAAAATTTGATGATATATTACGGTATATTATATATTGTTGTTCTTAATAAATTAATTTGACAAACAAATCATTATTCTTGCAGAGATTTAGTTCCGAAAATAATAATGCATCTGATGATAAATGATTCAAAGGATTTCATTTATAGCGAATTATTAGCTTGTCTTTATGCGGCTGGCGATCAGGTATGCGTTGAATTCGCCATATTAAGCGATATTAAGCGATCACATTTTAAAATATACTATTTATTATAAAGAGTCAAATGATGGAAGAATCACCAGAAGAGGAGCGCAAACGCGAGGAGATGTTGCGTATGTATCACGCGTGCAAAGAAGCGCTTCGGATAATTGGAGACGTGTCGATGCAAACGAGTTATACGGCAGCGCCGCCGCCCGTTAAGGATGACTGGTCTTTGCGAAACTTAGCGCCATCGCCCACACCCACATCCCCATCTCCAGTGACCACTATGGCCACTTCGCGACCCAATCCAAGCAATCCGAACAGACCGGCACCGCCGCCCGCAGCGGCGAACCCGTCTCGCGGCGCACCACTACCTCCTGGCCGACCGGCGCCCAACGTTCCCGGTCGTGGAGCGCCGCCGCCCGCTGGTCGCGGAGCGGGTCCCGGACCGTTGCCGCCGCCGCTCATTCCAACGTGAGTGCAGTTGATTTGTGTATTTCTGTAATTAACATAAAATATTGATGCATAACATGCTAAATGGCTTTTGTCAATGTTTTTCACGCCGCAGACGAGGAATGGGGGGAATGGGAATGCCTAACGTTCCGCCACGCATACAACAAGCTGTTACGGACACAATTCTCGACGCTTTCGGGATGCCTGTCCACAAATAATATTTACGATTATTAAATTAGCGTTAACTATAATATATTAAAGCTAAATAACGATATATTTTTTGCTCGTTCTATTCTTGTTGATCATTAATAATTATCGCAACGGCGTATCAATAAAAGTATTGTTGGGCTTAATAGGGGTTACATTTATTACACCTTTAATATATATTTATTATAACTTATTACATGTTGAATTCAAAACAATAGACAGTTATGTTTCATAATTGCATAATGAGCTCACATTTTAATAACAATTTTAATAAATCAATTATATATAGCAATATATTGCAGTACTTGTTCTCTAAAACTATTAATTGAATTCCTATTAGAATTGCTATTTAGTTCTAATGTAAGCTTTTGTGTGATTATACTAAACATCGTTGGCTTTGTATGCATTGATAGTTATAATATCGATTATATTGTAGTCATAACTCTAGATTAACAAATTAGATAATGTAATTTTAAAGAATTACAATCAATATAAAATGAAAAAAATATAACTTATTTATTTAAATATTATGTATTAATAAAAATATATATATTGTATATCTTTAAGAAAACATAGCCCTATAAGCCATTAATAGTGATATACGCCGTTGTTATCTGTTGTCGTTTATTCTGATCAATACATTAATTAGTGTCAATGTGTTATATATTAGGCGTGCCGTTCCGCTAATTACGACTGATAGACCTTTAATTCCGCCTCGAATACCTGACCGACCGTCGATACCGTCTCAGCGATGACGCCAATCGTTAGCATATTTAAAATTATTGTTTAAAATATATATATAAATCACAGAATATATATATATATATATATATATATGTATGCGGATACGGATGACGCGCACATTCCAACAAAACTAATCATTGCAAAGTTTTATTTAAGTATTTTTTTCTTTGTAAATAGTAAAGTATGGAAGTAATTAAAAGATAGTATTTAAAACGTTGTAACTCTTCACAAAAACTTATGGAGTTTCGCTTTTATTTGCTGTTAAACCTTAAGCCACGCATGCCATCGATTGTGTTGACAAATTTAATTTTTTCCCCCAATTAACTCAAATCGAAGAAATAAACTTTTGTCTAAATTATTGAAAACTAGTTTAAAATATCAAATGTAATTATATATTTTATTTATTTCTTAATTTTTTTGATTGTAATTTAAACTATAAATCAAAACAATTCATTTTTATTTAATTTTCAATATTGTTTTGTCAAATAAATTATTTACACATAATAATGTAAAACAAGCGTGTATTGTCTTTACTAATTAACTAAATGATTGTAATCTGAGCGCAATAATTGTTTCGTAAGCGAAAGCTATCGTTGATAACATCGTCCGGCGTACGCGTCCACACAATTCGTTAAATGTGCGACATTAACATTTGCTCATTAACTTCATTAATGTGTTATCGATAGTGCGGGCATTTTTTTATTTGTATTGATTGAGCAAATGATTACAGCAAATAATAAGTTTCTTTTGGCGAATCATATTTTTGATGCACTATTTTTGTATCGTTAGCTCTCGCAGAGTATGCTCTCTCTCGTGATCATAAATTTTTCATTAACTGGAAATTATCTGATTGTCGCACACTATGAGAGGATGAAGTAATGTATTATTATTTCGATGTTAATTTGTCCAAATTTGTTTCGTTTGTTGTAAGTTATTTTTTTTATTATTTATTTAACTTTAGCGTCATTTCCCAATAATTACATTGTAGTCATTAATTGATTTGAAACTAAAAAAATGTCATTTTAAAGGTAAGGAATTAGAATAGATTGGGACGCCTTTCGATGCAAAATGAAAGAGAAGTGCGAAGTCATTAGCTTAGTCTCGTTACGAATTGCTAAACGAACGACCAATTAGTTTCATCGTTTTGTCTTTATATTCTAATTATTATTTTGATGATTCCTTATTATACAACAAAGTTTGCGAACAAATGTCACATTCAGGTCAGTATTATCTTTGAATCTGCTTTTGACATGAAATGTGTTTTTACGTAAACTATATTTATTCAAGTTATGGGTGACTGCAGTAAAGTGAAAGAAATTGTAGCCACAAAAATATGACATATTACCGATTTTGGTCATTAATAAATTGCTGACTCTGTTGTTCTTTTCCAGTGGTTTTGCAATTGATTTGACTGTTTGCCAGCATTTTTAGCCAATTTTTAGTTGCAAACCATTTGACCAAAAATAGTTTGCTGACGATAGCCATTCGAGTTGGAAATCAACGCTAATTCGAAAGCATTTGTTTCGATGTAATAGACGACAAAGTTATTCTTTCTGATTGGACCAATCAATTCAATTCACTCATTAGAACAAAGATCTTTGGTTTATACAAAAGGCATAACTTTAAAGCATTTAATGCTATTTAATTAATTATATACGAATTATTGTTTTTAGCTATAGTGCATTAACTAAGTTTATTTAAGTTAAAATGCTTGTATTTTCTTATAGAATATATTTAAGATTTAAAAATTGTTATTACAAAGTTTACTATACAAATAAATGAATAATATTGAATTTTTATAAATCATTAGTTTAACTTTATTTAAATAAGTCTTTTAATTATTTATGAAACTCGATTTCACATGAAATGTAGAGAGAATTTTCTTTAAACTTTTGTGTTATCGCTTTAAATAGTTATTTGTGTTGTTTGTTAGTTGTAAAAAGTTGTATTGTAAAATCAAATTTTTCTATTATTATTAATCTATCCTTTTAACAATGGTTTACAATAGATAACATTTAACAATAGATATACCTATAGATAGATATACTTATATTTGTCATCTAAATTTGGTTAACTTGTCAAACTTAAAGGATATCTTTGGCGCTAAAAAGTTTACCAAAATGTGTTCTATTTTGGCCACCATTTCCTTCCTCTTTCGGAATGGGATTTAGATTACTCCGATTATTTATATTATTAAGAAAATTCTCCCTAAAAATACATTATTCTTAATTCGATTCACAAATAATAATTCAGTTAATTATAATTATAATTCAATTAATGTTAAATTTTCGTAAATCGCTTAATAGCAACATAATTTCAAGACACAATAAATCATTTAATACAATAAAATTTAAATATTAATTGAAAAGGCAATAATAATTTTTAAGCATACCTTAACATTGAAAATTAATTTCAATTTTTTAAATCGAAATATAATTTCTATTTATTAACAATTTTCTTAATTTTAAGAATTAAATTTTTCATTAAAATTAAACAATTAAATGAAATCTTTTAATTACTATTTTATATTAGCTTAATGTTAATTATGGAAATTTATCGCATAGATTTTCATTTGTATTTTAAAATTTGAATAATGAATGTTAAAATATGATTGAATTTTAATGAATTGATAAATAAACATACGATGGCAGCATAAGTATTAATAAAAATATAACTATATATGCATTATTTTATTGATCTAATTGATTGATATAATATTACTTCAACTGACAATAAAATTATATGCGTTTTAAGTGGCATATTTCTTCCTTTTGAAATTCATCTGTGAACAAACCCTACCCCACCCCTCCGATAAAAGAAAGAATAGCAAGTGGCCCCCAAAATAATTTATTTATTAGATTTATAAGATTTATAAATTATTCATAAACATCAATTTAACATTTTTAAATCCATAATAAATCCATTATTTGTTTCCCTGTAAATAATATTTATTAATTAGTATTATTTAATAATACTTAAAAAATATTTAATAAATATACATAAAATTTAATATCTTCAATAATGATAGAAAAATGTTGAATTTTCTATCACTAACATATTTTTAATAAATCTAAATTATTTAGGAATTGATATTTTAACGATTATTTATTTATAAAATATAATTCTATGAAATTGATATTATTAATTACATAAAATTGTATACAGATTTAAATGAAATTTTTACCTATAATAAGATATTATCATTTGATGATATTTAGTTCAATATCCGCCAATTTTGGATAATCTCGATTCTTTCGATTTGTAGAATATCCTCCGTATTGATCTTCAATATTTATAGTTTTGAGTTTATATAATAGTATCAATACTATAATTAAGCCCAAATAAATACTTTCGATTGGATATATAAAGCTTGTGTTCATTGGATGCGCTTTAAATTAACATGAATTATAATTTAGTTATAATATAAAAAAACATTTAATATAGATTTTAGTTTAATTTTAGAAATTTTTAGCCTACAGTAAATTAATAAATGTATTTAAAAATATTGACCGCCATTTAAATGGTATAATTTTTTATGGATTCGGATATTAAATTTTTTAATGCAAAATAATATTAAATATTTATAAATATTTTCTTTAAATTTATTTCATTTATGTATACAAAAAGAGTAATAGGTTTTCATAGATGTAAAAGTATTAAATATAAGCATCAATATTATTATATATGTATAAAAGTTTATTATTAAACTGTTTATTTATTCAACATAAAGTTACGAAATAAATTAATTAACTTAGTAATAAAGCTTCTTCATATTATAATATTATTATAATTTTGAATAATTTTAAATATCGATTTAAAATTTTTGAATTCCTGTGCAACCTTTTTCTATTACTGTTTTTATATTATGTTTGACGAAATATTGGGCTTGATTTTAATTTAATAATTTTGTAGTAATAGTTTATAGTTTTTTAGAAACTTTTAGAGGAATTTAATTATTAATTTTATAATTTTCATTTTAAATATATATATA
>JAQIYA010000602.1:0-18526 GCA_034699355.1 Microtritia minima
AAACTATTGGGTCGTGTATATTAAAGAAAGGTGTGTTAATCAAAAAAAAATTGAAACATATAATTATATATTTAGCTAATATTTGTATGTTATTAAAAATAAAATAGCTGACAGCTGACATTATCAAAATCTCGAGTCCAAAAAGCTGACCATTTGGCAACACTATATACCCAGCACTGCTTCAATTTACAAATTTAAAACAAAATTCATGTATACCCCGCACCTTAAAACCCTACCCGAAAAAAATAGTAATCACGTTCAACTATTAGATCTTAAAATTGAAAAATATTGTAACATACTTTGAAGCATTGTATCATTTTATTTAGAATAGGATGAAGAATTTTATTGCTTTGAAAAAATGATTGCGAAATTTATAATAAGTATTTTTGAATATAAACTTTCACTTTGAACTTGTGTTTTGATCTGTTCAAATATGAATACAAATTTCACGTATGCATAGGGTGACCAACACTCGATTTTTTCAAATTCGGGACTTTTTTCGAAATAAATGAATTTTTGAACGCCAAATCCTGTCACATGAAAATAATTGAACAGATGATTCACTTTTGTTTTCTTTTTTCTCTCAATCGCACTGTTGTTTCAGCAATAGTTAATTTGTTTCCATTTAATTCTTTCTCTTTTAATTTTAAATATCCTTTAGATATGATGTGTTCTCTAATAAGGTATGATATTTTAGAATTAAAATCAAATTCTCGAAAACAGTACTTATAATTTAATAATTCAATTTTTTGTTTCTTATTATCTATTATTTATTCTTTAATTTTAGTCATTAAATCTTAGGGCAAATCTTTAACCCATTCTTTTGCTGATTTAACTCTTCAATTGCACTCTCCTTCAGCAGTAATGTGTAGATCATTGTTACTATCATTGTTAGTGATTCTCTCGTGAGTGTCTTATCGTTTAGGAAAAGTAATAAAAAGCTTGATAATAGGTTAATATGTAAATTAATAATCAATTCAATTACTATTCTTACAATTTTATAATAATAATTATATCGATAATTTTAAAGTTAAGTCAGAATAGTATTCTTACAGTTCAAAAGCACACAATTGTTTGTGGATAAACAAAATTTATATCTATAGTTGTGACATCTGCTCATTGAATTCGTTACTAATAAATGTTTACTAAATAACAATATATAAATTAAAATTAAAGCATTTTTTAAAATTAATTAAATAAAACTTTAAAAATTTTTACAAAACAAAAATTTTAAAAAGACTAATATGCAGATAATATACAATTAAATTATTTTCTTGTATATATATTTTTCACATAATAAAAATATTACCTTAAGATAGAAAAGTTTGCAAAATCAAAAATCAAAATCAATATAAGAAAATAAATATAATGATTTATAAAGTCAAACAATTAGATTTAAAAACTTAATATAACATAACAGTCTGAATGGCATATAATTAAGCTGAGATTAATCGACTAAAACTTATAACGATCAATGCTAACAAATTCACTCGAATTATTAATATTGTCTTTATAAAATAAAATAATAAATTTAAATAGTAAATGATTTTTAATGGATTTGAAATGTCTGTTTGTACCAAACCTTTCTTTAATTGAAAAATAAAATGTCAAACTGTTACACAAATTGTTGGAATATAACAGATTTTTAAGTTATCAAAAACTAAATATAAATTTTGAATATAAATAATTATTATATACTAAATTTTAAGGCTTTACTTATTTTAATGTAAAAGAATTTTGTATGCAAATTAATATTTTATTTTTAAAGTTAAAAAGCCTTTTATTTATTCTTTCTAAGTGTTAATAAAAATAATTTTAGTTTAGACAGACAGACAGATATGTTGTTGTTGTTGTTGTTGTTGTTTCATTAATCGAAGACGAGTTTCCTGTTAAACACGCATAAATTAATTTAAATAAGTTAGTCTATGCCTAAAATAAATAAATTCAAAAAATTAATTAATCATATAAAAATAATAATAAACAATTTTGTTTATAAATTTTGATGATTTTAAAATTTAAACAATTTTAGTAATTTATTATTTTATTAAATGTTTTTAATTTTAATATTTACCTTACTTTATAATGTATTTTTCTAAATAATTTCTTAATAATTTGATGAATTAAACAAAATGTTTAGAATCAATAATCGCATCTTGAAGTAAAAACTTTCATATTTTAATATTTATAAAAAGGCTGTTATTTGTTTATTATTTTGGTCTGCGATAGGACTTTGAGAGGTAAACCTATTAAATAAAGAAAATTTAAAACATATTTAAAAACTTTTGTTAAAGTATAAATTAAATTTTAAAATAAAAAGTAGTTAAATCTAATAAAAATTTGTATTTACATTATAGTCTATAATAAATATTAAGGAAAAGATTAATAAAACCTTGGATAGAATAACTTACTAATTAAGAAACACAAAATTTAAATGAACGATATTTTCCATAATTTTTATCATATTATAATTAAATTTAATTGTGTGAAAATTTTAAAAATCATATAAGTTAACAAATTTGTTACAATTGCAAGTAATAATCTTTACAATTTAATTTTATTAGACTATTATGCGCTTTTAATATCTTTTAGTCACAGCCAGAAAATACAGGTCAGGGAAAACTAATTAAACGATAGAGAGAGAGAGAGAGAGTTATTTGATTATTATGTGCGAATGATATGCATATCTTGTTGAAATGTATATAGGATTAGAATATATTGTGAAAACGTTTGGCACATATATATGTGTAGATTAAAAGAAGCAAAAGTATTATACATGTTTTAATTTGCTTAAGTTTTTTTCGTCGTATGAACACATTATGACTTACTTTTTTTTCTTTTGATGCACAACGAAAAAGATCACCATTTGGTGAAATGACTGTAACGTTTCGGAGGCTATTCAGCACTCATTCATCAGACAGTTTTGAATTGAATGATAAGTGTACGATAGGTTTTGCCATTTTTGGTTAACATGTGCTTTTCATTAACAAAAGTTTTAGAGAACTTTTATTGCCGTATTTGTATTGCAAACCTAAGAGAAAACTTTTTCAATATTTCTGAGGCAAAAGAAAATTGTTGTCTGTAAGCTTTCTGAGGCAAAGTCCAACTTTTTTTTATCGTTTTTGACAACTTAAAAGTTTAATAAAATTGTAATAATTGTAAAAAGTTTAATAAAGTTGGTCTGCTAAGGGTTTCTGACAAACGGACGCACATTTCAAATCAATAGTGAAAATCAAAAGTTAAATTTGATTGCGTTCAATTGTTCTGTAGAGAAAAATCCATGTATAGATTATTGAATTTTGAACGTAAAAAATGATAATTAATATAGAAATGAAAAGTCATGCATTATTTAATAGGTTTAATAGCATTGGCGAGTATGTGTTGTATGCCAAGGAGATTGACTACGAAATAGATAAACGTTTCATTGTTTATATAGAATTTCAATTATTAATTTCAATCAAACGCATGAAAGATGAAAGCGAGATGAAAGGCGCATATTATTATTACTCTATCATATTCGCAATTAAATACAACATTTTATGATAACTTTAGCATTTGTCTAAAATTTTAGATTAAGGTTAAAAAGATCAAGAATACAAAATCTTTTAAAAATTAGCAGATTTTTGTTATATAATTGTTAAATTTAAATATTTTACTTGACACCAAAATATATTTTTATTATGTATATCAAGTTTTAATACAATATCACGTTTTGCTCGAAGATTTATTTTTAATTAAATAAAACAATTATTATTAATTTTAAATTTTTAAATTTAAATTAATTTTTATTTTTAACGTATTTAAAAAATTTATTATACATTTAACGCATGACTTTTTCAAATGATGACAATCTTAAAGCTTACAAAATGGCACATTGAGATAAAAATTTAGATTTTTCAATTTTTTTGGTTTTTGTTGTTTCATTTATTTTTTAGACATTCATTAATTTGCTTTTAATAAATTTTATAATTTATGCAGAATATTACTCAATTCATTCATACAATGATGAGATGGAGATTCCAAATATGAGAGAATATTTAATTTGCATTTAATTAAACGCTGCAAATCACCGACGAAAGTATGGACATTTGAAACCGAAAAGTAATTGCGCACCCAATGATATGCGTAGCTCTGCGACCAAATCTGTTTCATTTCATTGCGATCTTTGGGGTCCAAATCAGTTGTAAACAAATCGCTCAACTGCTGCCACGCCTCGAGATCATCATTATTAGCATCGAAATCAATAAACTCCATGAGAATACTAAACCTTTCTGTTGTCGACAATTCAGTTTTCTTACTTAATTCCAAAACCAACTTATGGTCTGGACTTAATCGGCAAATATTTCTCAACGCAAGCAACTCGTGCTCACTGGTGGGCAACTGTTGTTGAGTGACAGCAAATTTATACATATAGATGTACGCGTTTAAGTGATCGCTATTATTCTTAATATACGTCTCAAGCATTTCCAAAATATCCTCGTATTGTCGATAGTGTTCGTACATTTCGATCGCCATTAAAACATAGACGTCTAACTGGCAGTCCTTATTCTTTTTGACCAAATTGTAAACCGAAAGCGTTGTCTTAATGCTCAACAGTCGTGTCGAGTGATCGAGACCTGGTGAGCCCTTCTCGATCTCCTCTTTCCACTCGAAGTAATCCACTTCGCAGACGTGACCATTCAAATAGGCGCCAATACTTGGGTGAGAGCCAGGGATGTCAAACTTAATGAGATGTTGGTTCGCTTCGATGTACTGCTTGGCCGCCAATCGATTATTTTTGCGATACAAGAGCGCAATCGTTTCCAACATAATGAGCCGTTTGTTGATATTTAATCGGGAAAACCTTTTCAGCATTAGCATGAATCGGTCCACATCTGTCTGGTCGTAGAAATGGTCGAACAGAGACATAACCGCTTTGAAGATGACATATGGCGGCGCTCTCGTGTCCACTAGGAGGGCATTGAGTAGAGTGGGGATAGTGTGCAAGCGATGACAAGCCTTGGCGTTCTGCAGCGCGACCATCAGGTCGTGCTTGCGGTGAGGACTGTACGCGAGAGACTGCTTAGCAGTCGAGACCAAACGGTTTGACTGACGCCTGCTTTTCGATGTGCTTCTCTCGTTGTCGTCATTGTCCTCGTCGTCCAACTGATCGATTATCTCCTCTGCGTTTGGCTCATATATGACAGAGTCGTCATTAGTTGCCTCTTGTTCGGCGATCGTAATAGTGGTCATTATTAGGGACACGTGTGCGACCAAACAATTGATTCGTGAAATGTGATATCAAATTTCAATCGTTTAGTCTGTACATGTAGTGAACTACCGATACATTACAATATTGGCGCACTTTTGCCTAACTTTTTTTGTTAAGCGGATACGGATATGAATTATACAAATGAGAACAATTCTCATCAACAATTAAAAATTATATAAATCATATAATGATATGTTAAAACATATTATGATTATAAAAGTATTTATTTTTAATGTAGTTCTCAATAAATCAAATCGTAAAATGTTATTTTCACTTCGATCACAATCTTCGTGTGCACTAAAATTGTTTTAATCTATAGAAATTATTTGTTTCTTTATTTTTACTTTTTAAAAGTATAATTTGATTGATGATATTTTAAATCTATGTTAAAAGAATGTTGAATTAAATAATATTTAACTAGTTATATGTAAAAACTATTTTTTTTATTAAATTTACAAAGTAATTCACATGAAATTCTAATATTAAAATTTATCGCACTATAAAAAATAATCTTAAACTAAATTACAATTTTATAAGTCTGACTAAACTAAGGGAAAAAATTAATTTCTTTCTTTTGTGTTCTTTTAATAACAATTTTATATATTATATAAATAATTTTATTATTATCATTATAATAAAATATTATAAAGACTGTCATTTAAGTTGTTCAAAACACAACTAAGATTACGATAACTTAGATTACGATAAATTATTTCTTATAAAAGTTTTGATCACGAATTTTAAAGTTTTTGTTGAATTTAAAAATTATCTCAAAATTAAAACAATTTAAACTATTTTTTTCTTTTATTAGTAAATATTAAAAGTATGAGACAAGTATTATCTGTTAAAGGTGTTCGTTTAAAGAGAAATCGTAGATTCAAATTTAGATCCGGGCATAACATTGCTTTTTTCGAAATGCTACAAATATTGAGGGGTATATAAATTGAGGGGCAAATATTAATTTTTAGTTATGGAATGTCGTTTTTATCGCATGAAATTTTAAGTTTAGAAATTATATGAAAAATAAAAAATAAATTATTTGAAATATATGAAATATTATAAAATCATTTGGTCGTGTAAAACAAAATGTAAGTTATTATTTTAAAAATATTATGTCCTCTTAAACAAATTAATTTTAACTGAAATTAATTTCGCTGACAAATATATTAAACTAACAAAGTCTAATATAACAATTAAAATATTTGTTAAAAAAATGAAAAACATTCAATTAATAAAGAACAAAATAAATGAAAGTAATGAACAATTTTATATATAAAACAAGAATGAACACTATTATGAGCCTATTTTAAAATTATTTTTACTTATTCGTGGGTTACTTAAGCGCTCACAAAGTTCGCATTTTAATATCTTATTGTAACAATTTTCCCATTGTTAATAAAAAGTATATGGTATAATCAATAATGTCCAACATTGTCAAGTTAAAACTCTATTTAAATGACACCAAATTTGCTCAACTTGTGGTTCCTTCCCTTCATCGAGGAGGGGAATGACAGACAGACAGACATCACAAATCCATAAGCTTGCTTTTTTAAAGTCAAAGTAAGCAAAAAATTATTTAGCTGTTCTATGAAAATCATTTATTTTGAATTTATTGCTTGAAAATTAATACTTTTTTGAGATGAAGAACTGTAAAAATAAAATCAAATTGCAATGTAAGAAAGTAAAAAGTGCTAAAACTGTAGTAAGACATCCTTCTTTAAATGCACTGTAAAGTAAATAACAATAAATTAATGTTTTAAATTTGATTAATGGATTTGACTAATGCTTCAACAATCGTTGATATTATGATTAAGTTATTTAAGAAAATATCAAATTTTAATGAATCTCCTTGAGTTCACTGAATTTGGTAAATCTTAGAACGACTATTAATTTATTAAATTAATAATGAAAATAATCCTTTATACGAGTTTAATGAATATTGACATCTTCTAAAGTAAAAATGATTTTCATTGTATTGATTAAAGTTGCAAAATGTTGTTTCATAAATATAATTACATATTTTAATTTTCAATCTTTAAAGTTTAACAAATAAATAAATTGTATAAATTATAATAAATTTATTTAATTAAATTTTTTATTTATATTTAAAACATTATTAAGATAGATATAATATATACTAAGATAATTTCGAAATGTAATTAATGAATTAGAAAACAAAAATATTGATTCAATTATTGTTGATAATTATTATTTCCATTATGAAATTTGTAAATGACTATCAAAAGTATCACTAAAATACATCATGTATTGGATTTTTAAATAATATATACATATACAAAGTTGCTTACATATGTCATTAGCATAAATATTAATACTTTAGGCAAAGAAGTAAAAACATAAAAACAAAAAAGAAAATATTTTATTATAATTATTACCGCATTACGTATTTATATCAACTGCTATTTCTGTCATAAATTCAAAGTCATGGCTTAATTTTTTCTTTTTTCTTATTAAAAAAAAGTTAAAGTTAAAATTTTAATTTGAAAAAAACCTGATTACAAATTTGTAAAAAAATATTCAAATATTATGTTTTATTCTAAATTATTTATCCATAAAAGCGAAACTGTTATAATGTTGAAAGTTTTGGTGTTATCTAAAATCGAAAGTAGCATTTACTACATAAGCGATTATAATTATACATTGCGTTTTAAACTGAAAATCTCGTTTTTTCCTAAGCTTTGTTTCAATTTCTTGTTTTACTGACATATCGAGTTCAGATTATTATTAATAAAGTAAACCTTAATTTAATGCTTAAGAAACATTGAAAACACTAAGAAAGGCTTAGACATGAAGGGAGAGAAAGTGGATCAATACGTAACGAAATTAATTCATAGGCAATAAATATACGGTTATGCGGTTAAATTGCCTCAATTGCCCCCTCGATTGCCCCCATCGCTCATTCGCCTTATTATACGCTTTCATATTTTTATCGTGTGTGACTTTATTTTCACAATTCTTTACGCCTGTATTTTATTAAAACATTTGATAACATATCAATATAATCAGTTTAAATATTTACTTCTATCAAACGTAATGCATTTTCAAAATTGTTCCATTATCTGTATATCATTTGGGTTTTTATTGTAAAATTTTATTATTAAAAAAGCATTTTTTGAGTTTCGATAAATATTTATTATGGATGAGTTCAAAGTTTTATGAAATACAACTTTTGTATAAGAATGTTAGGTTATTAGTGATGTTTGCATAAAAAAGCGATTACCTCTGTTATAACGAGCTAATAATGAATTTGTACTGTAATTAGTTAGTGAAACTTTTTTATTTCCTATATATACTATATATTTAATATAAACCTTCACAAAAAATCGTGTATATTTTCCATACAAAGACCAATTTTGTTGAACATATGAATGTCAATAACAAAATCCTTCTCAAACGGTGCGTAAAGAACGTGTTTATTAATTGGAATGAGAGATAGGGATTATTAATGATTAGGCGTTACCATAAGGAAATTTGTATTGTATTCACTCATTCAGTCCCGCATTTACATTAAGACAGCCTTCGATTGTTATAACTCTAACTCTCTTACCTTATTAACACAAAAAATCTTATTTGGTTATAAAAGAGATAACGAATGAGACGATAGAAAGACAGAAAGAGAGTGAAGGAGAGAGTGTGAGAGAGAAAGGAAGAGAGAGAATAAGTGTGCAGAAGAGAGAAATGAGGCAATGATGGAAGTGGAGAGAGAGAGAGAGAGAGAGAGGACAAAAGTCTGAAGGAAAAAGAAGTGGCGAATGAGAAATTAAAAAAAGACAAAAGCTAAACATCATGACATTGAAAAGAAACAGTAACTTTGACCACAGACTAAATCGCTGGCTTATCAGATATAATTATATAGTAATTGTACAAATTTGCGAATCCAATTAAACTGACGGAAAATGTAAGCGAAAATTTGAAAGTTCAAAGTATTAAGTATTAAGTACGCTATCGATAATAATAACGTGTTCTTTTGTACAGGAAATTCAATTCAAAAATTTTGCAAAATAAAACTTTATTTGCATAAATAATGTGCACAAAATGAAAATTATAATATGACCCAAAATATTTAATATTTTCAAAAAATATTTATACAATGATCTCTTACTTAATCAGCATAGAAAACATTGTAAAATTATTCTCCAAAAAAAATCTACGAATTCTTTACATCTTAATCAATAAAAAAAATTATTCAAACGCTGAATACAATCTTATAACGTAAAGAGTAAAAAAAAAGTGCGCCACACATGCAACAAGATTTTGCACCGAAGCAAGCCTTGACCAAAATTTCAAATCCATATTTTTGCATATTTATTGCCATACCATCAACTGTAGTCTCGAAAATTTTCATCAATAGCGTTGATAAAGAGTAGGACAACGCCCTTACGAGCAAATTATTGGCCGAAGGAAAATGGTTTTCATTGCTAGCGGTTCACTGTTTGTCTTCCAAATGAATGATGCAATTGTCCAAAACAGCAGTATATAAGACCCTCTGTTTCTTCAATTGTGATCATTCAGTTTTTTTGATTCTGTTTCTTTAACGTTAGTTAAAAGTTTCGCAACTCAAATACTCATTACAATGAAATTCATTGTGAGTCTGTGTTTCAATTATGAAAACTTTTGTCAAGTTTTTAACTCTTTTAAAAAAGTTAATCAAAATCTAATTGTTTTTCCCGCCGAACACGCAGGTCTTCCTCGGTTTGATCGCTGTTGCCAGAGCTGGTGGCTTACATGGATTACCAGCCATTGCCGCGCCCCTCGCTTACGGCGCCCCACTGGCCGCACCTTTGGCCGCGCCATACCACGCGCCACTCGTCGGTGCGCCGTTGGCCGCCCCGTTGGCCCCGTATGCCGCTCCATATGCCGCCCCATACGCCGCACCAGTAGCTGTTGCCGCCCCGATCACATCTTACAGCTACCAGACCAGAACCATACATCCCGCGCCACTGGCCGTCGCTCCAGCTATTGCCCCGTTGGCCGCCCCACTCCACGCTCCACTCGGTAAATAATATATTAGTGTTTGCCATTTCTATTTTATATCATCGCTTCATTATTTCGGGTCCGAAAGTTAAGGCTATGAAGATCGAGCTTCGTATGCCTTTCTAGTTATTCGAAATTTTATCAATCGTTGATAAAAAGCTTTTATGTGTAATACGTTTATATTATAAAGCGTTTGACCATTTTGTACGAATAATGTATTAGGTTATGGAGCACCATATGCGGCTCCATATGCGTCTGCCATCGGATCCGCTTTCAGTTAATAAAAGCTTTTGTACCTCAAATTCTTTTTTATCAATTTCTAATTATTGATGAAATCTTTATGTTAAACATGTTCAAATTTTTGTCTATATATATATATACATTGACACTTTGAATTCATAATGACATAGGTTATGGAGCACCTTATGCGGCTCCATATGCGCCCGCCATCGCATCCCATTATGGTTAATAATAGCTTTTATAAATTAATTTAATTGATTCATATAGATTCATGTAAATTAAGTAATTAATAATTAAATTACTTCACTTAACAGCCGCTCCATTAGCCGCCCCATTAGCCGCTCCATACGGAGCCATCGCCGCTCCATTGGCCGCACCACTCGGTATTATAATTTATAATAACATATATTAAAGTACAAAAGTATTTTAATACTGATTTATTCGTTTAGCCGCTCCATTGGCCGCCCCCGGCATCGTCGCCCCATACGGCGCCCCACTCTTGGCCAAGGGATACTTGAAAAAATAAACATCGATCTTAATAGATTATCTCCACAATTAGTGAAATAATTATTTTTAAAAAATATTTTTTGTACGAGTCGTCACATTAATTTTATTATTAATGTTTAATTTAAAAATTATTTTTTCTCAAATGATTTAATCTTAAAATCGCAAAATTGTTAACTGTAACGCTATGTTATTAAATATATTTTGGCAATAATGTTGAGCGAAATATAATAAAAAATAAAAAATTTTTGGACTAAATTTTGTTTATTTATTTTTTTTTTATAAGAAACAACAAATATTAGGTCTTTAAAATATAATGTATTATATATTATTTGCTCACATTTGAATAGTAATAATAATATATGACTGTGAATTTTCTTAAATATAGCTAAATAGCATTTTTGCCTTTTAAATGATAATTATACCAATAAAATTTTCATTCTAAAAGTTTGTCAAAGTTAAATAAAACAAAAAAGTCATTTGTTTCAACCTTTTTCGCTCTTATAATATGTTTAAATCCTATAATTTCACATGCATTATTTTTCCCGTTTCAGTAAAAATGTCAATTCTTGAATTTTATGTATAAGTTCTACTTTTATAATTTATTTATATTAAAATACAAAATTACAAAAGTTTCAATCTATTAAATTTTAATTTATGCTAATGTAAATGTAAACATTTTGAAAGTAGAAAATGTTGGGTGTATTGTTCCAAATATTAATCTTTTTTTATAATTTTATTTAATTTTATTTTGAAAATTCTTTTACTTATTTAATTTACATGTCCAAACTAACATTTCCCCATTTAAAAAAATCATGATTTTGGTACAATTTTTCCTTAAAGAAGATGCTTTTAAAGATGGATCTTAAAATTAATTAACCGATTTATTCTATTTATTAGTTTATATTGTTATACAGAAGACTAAAGAGTTTATTTTATAGAAATAGTCAAATAAAAACAAATTTTAAAAACAATCTGCTATTTGTAAAAATAAATTCTATAAATTAAAGCGACAGTAAAGAGAATATATTTTTTTCAAAATTTAAAAAACTAACAAAAATTTTAATTTAATTAACCATATAATTCTTAATCTGTGCTCAAATCTTTTGTAATAAATGCTGGATAAAATTACTAAACTATTTCTTTAGAATACTTTTCAAATACTAAATTTATAAACTAATTAAGTGTACTATGTCTGCAAAAAGAAATGAAAAACGCTGAAACTATAAGTTCCATTATACAACGCATGTATACATTTTACTTCATTTTTGCAGACATAGTACGTGCAATGTAGGAAGAATTTTCTTACATGTCAATCAAACGCTCGCTCCGCTCGTGTCTTCTATTGATATACAGTAGTTTTGTGTAAACTTTGGATTTATGTGAGCATTGCTTCTCTTCATGCTTTTAGTTTTTAGCAACTTTTTAAAGTATGTTTTAAAAGTTCTGTTTATTTATAAAATTTTTAAAATATTATTAACTTAAATAGTAATACTTGGCTATTAACTTATTATATATCCGGAATTTGACAACATATTTAAACTAATTTGTCCAACTTTAAGGATATCTATGGCATCTAAAAAAGTCAATCAAAATATTCACTTGTCTTCCATTTTTCACTGGAGGGGTGTGTCACTGGTAAAAAATTGTACCTAAAAATATTTTGAACATATGGTTTAATAAATTGTTTTACAAACTTACAGTATCTTAAAACGACAAGTAATTTAGCAAATTCCATATATTGTCATGAATGTGGAGGTTTGTCTTCTCAGTATATTTACAAAATTTAAGACGTGAGCCTTTAAAAAAAGATTACAGTAATCAAGTTAAAATTAGTATGTTAAAAATTAATATAATTTTAAGTTGATTATTTTTGTACTTACTTATAATGACCAACGAATGTGCGGACACTAAAGTAAATTTTAGAAATAGCTATAATTGTAAAATCAAAATATATAAATAAGCCATTATAAATTATATTCCAAGTTTTATGTAATATTCATATAATAGAAAAATCAAAAGTTAAATTCATATCCATGATATTTTTTTTGGTCAAATTCGGTTTCTAATTGAAAATGCAAATACATGGTAATCTTTACATAAGATTTTCAAAGATTTTACATAAGTTTTATTTGGATTTTTGCATTTTAAGATGTTTAGCTATTATTAGTAAACTACATTATTTATTTGCACTTAAATTAACATGACTTTATGACAATTTAAATATGGCTTAATAGTCACTATTTGCATAACGAAAAATACACATATCTATTAGTCCGGTTTCATATTTTACGGTTTAAGATCATAATTAACAATTGGCTATAATTAAGTTAAATTTGTTCTTCATTTTATTAAAGGAATTAATTTTTTGATTATTCTATATCTTAACAGCTTAGAGCTGTTATCGTGTAAAGCTATTAATGTTGATTATCAACTTGAAATAACTTAAGCAAATTTTAAAAATATTTTTAACTCAGCATTTATTAAATTATTTATATTTTTAATTTTTTTCAACAGAAATATTTAATATAATACTCAATAATAATGATGATATACTAAGTAGATGTTAGAGATAATTAATTATTTAATTGTGGATTTTAAAAATTTCTAAACTTTGACAGACAAAACTATTTTTTATGTCCGCCATATCCAGCTCCCAATCCAACACCACCAATACCACCATAACCACCATAACCACCAGCCAGACCAAGTCCGCCATAACCTAATCCACTTTCATAACCATAACCACCTCCTAAGCCGCCTCCAAGTCCAAGACCTAAGCCATTGCCTGCGCCATAGCCGTCACCGAGAACAGGTCCGGCCAACACTGGAGCCGCTATAGCAGGTGCTGCCACTGCGACCGAGCGCGTCACTATGGGAGCCGCCTGGACAACGGTTGGCACGGCTACGGCTCGCGGGACAGACACTGGCACTGGACGTGGCACTGCCACTGGCACGGGTCGCGGCACGTCATACGGCGCCGGAACTGGCACTACAATTATGTGAATTTGTTGATAAATTTATAATTATAATGAAATTGCTATCAATATGAGAGAATATATGTGAGATAATATAAGTGTCACCTGCGTATGGAGCGGGAACTGTTTTAATGATTGGGGCCGGAACTGGCACGGGATGAAGTGTTTTGGACACATAGCTGGTGTGAGTGATGGGTGCGACAGCGACAGCGACCGGTCCTCCATAACCGCCATAACCACCATAACCGCCGTAACCACCAATTCCTCCAATGCCTCCGAGACCGGCAATACCGGCATATCCTCCATATCCACTGGCGTTAGCCATGGCTGCGAATCCGATAAAAGCCTATATTGTAAAAATTACTTTACTTAACTGAACGTTGAGAAATAAATTGTATGCCTCAAAATACAATATTGATTTACATCTTAATCATTTTATTAATTATCACAATTTGGATATTTATATATTGTTAAATTAATTTTTTTTATAATCTGATGCCTCTATCAATTTAAATGTATTAATATACATAATTTAATATTAACTTTAATAGTTTTATCAATTACTTAATTACCAAACAAATATCTTATCATTTATTTTAAATTTAAATAAATTGTCAATATTATCAATAAATTAAAATTTTTTAAGAATACTCACCAAAATTATTGATTTCATCATTTTAGTTATAAATCAAGCAAGATTTCACTATAACAAACTAAATTTAGAATGACTGAAATTACTAATAGCAAACTTATATATATAAATGATAAAAAATAAAAATAAGGATTTTTGTAAATTTATAATAATATTTAATTTATGAACTAAATCGAGCCAATAATTAATATGTTTGAGTCCAAGAGTGTTAACCATTGTCAAAGGCGTTGTCTTGACTGCATTTTCCTAATAAAAAACAAAATAAAAAATAAAAGAAGAATTTTCTAAATTGTATTCCCTAATAAAAAAATTAATTTGTAATAGAAAATTCATAAAAATAAAGCAAAAATTAAGATAAGTTGGTCAAGGAATAAAGTGGATATTTGTCTTAAAATGCAGTCGAGAATAAAGATATTTATTTTTGCTTATTAGATGATTTATCTTATTAAACTTTTTGTTAAATTATTGTGAATACATTTTTCAATACACATTTTTTAATTTGCATTAATTGTAATTTCGTGATTTTATTTCAATGAATTACATGTAACAGATATTTAAACAAAGTTATTATGCAAAATATTGTATAGAATAAAAAAAATAACAAATTAAGCATTTTAATTCTTTTAAAATTGTATTAATTATAAAGAATATTTAATAAAATAAAGAAATATAAAATGGAAATATAAATAATTTTATATAGAAAATATTTACTTAGCATAAGTAAATTTAATTATAGAAGACAATATCATATAAAAATGCTTTTAATAGAATTGATAAAGTAAGTGAAAAAATGTGTTTATAAATTTATTAAAATTGAACTTTAAATAGATTCAAAAATATAGAATATAGAAAAATATATAATTTCTAAAATAAATTTTTGATTATAATTTTAACATATAAATAATTATATAAATTTTATAACAAAGATTATGAAGAATATTAAACCTTGAACTTAATTAAGATTGAATATAGAAATAATTTTAAGTAAACCCAATTAAAATAAGATACCGTATTAAACCCTATAACTAACTTTTAACACAACATATCAATGGCAGTTAACTATTATATTGTTAATTAGCGAATCAGTTAATTGACCTCAAATGTTTTTTGGATTTATCAATAAATTTAACATAAATTTATGCATTCATGACCACAAAAACCTTCTCTTCTAAAAGTAATTAAACAAAACTTTTAATTAACAACTAAAAGTGATTTTTAATAAATCATACTTTATTATAATCAATATTATTTATTAAGTTTATAATGAGCATACATGAAATTTGACTAAAAGAGACAAAACATGATTTAAATATTTAATTAATTATAAAGAGCTAAAACTTTTGTATAACATATGTTAATATCTTGAATTAGTTAAAATATTAATTAAAATTTATAAACTTATATTTTTATTATACTGAATAAAGTCTGAAAATAAAAATAAAGTAAAAATATAAAGCCTAGAATATAAAATTTATTTACTATTCTATGTAAATGTGCCAACATTTAAACAACTTTAAAATCTTTAATTTGTTTAATTCAAATCTTGTAATTTCCAATATTTAATTTTAATTTTATTTACAACATAATGCAGATTAATTATGAAATATATGAAAATATTGATACAATTAAACGAAATTAATAATAATTTATTGCTATCAAACTGACATTTACTAAAAAATAAATAAAGACAAATTTTGATGACATTTAAACTAAATTGATAAATATGAAAATAACATTTCATTAAAATGTCAATTTTTATTCGTCTTATAGGGTAAAATTTATCCATGTCTAATTCAAAATATTTCTAGACAATTAACAATAATATTTTTATAAATATTTATAAAATTAATAAAACGGAATAAGTTAAGCAATAATGAAAAATTGTATTATACTTTATGTTTTAAGTATTAACAAATTATCTTTAAAAAAAATGATAAAATAAACAAAAATTATGCTCGAAATTAAAAAAATCACTGCTTTAATTTATATATTTAATAATTTACATTTTAATTTATAAGTTTATTTTTTAAAGCAAAAATTTAAAAAAATTAATTTCTGTACATTTAAAAATAAATTTAAAATTAAATTTATTTATAAACTATAATTATAAAATTCTTTACATTTATCATAATTAGTTAAAAGCCGACATCAACCAATGAATCTAAAATAAAATTTTAAAAAATATATAAAATAGTTTATATTAGACTTATTCATAAGAAGCTATTAATATCTTTTATAAGTTATTTGTGTTAAATTGTTTTAATTATTAGTCAACTAATTTGTTTTGCAAAGTGTAACCTTGTAATAACAAAATGATCAAAAAGGGAGGAGGACTGCAAACAAAAACAAAATAGAGAACATTTTTTTCAAATTTTGTTGTCTTTTTTCAAAATATATTTCAGTTTACGTCATATTTTTGTATAATATAAATACACACAAAACACACTTAAAACTATTAGTTCACATTAAAATTTCAGTTATAAGTTATAGCTTTAAACAAATTTAAAATGAACGCAATTGTTTTAGTGAGTATTTAAGATGATAGTACAAAGTCATGCAAAGCTATATTGTTTTCTTGAATATTCTAATAATTTTATATATTTTCATTGTTTCCCATTTGTTTTAATTAGATATCTTTGTCATGTTTGGCTGTGGCCAACGCTAGTGGTCTCGTCGGAGGATACGGCGGATTAGATGGAGGTAATGGTTACGGATATGGTGGTTACGGTGCCGGTGGTTATGGTGGTTATGGAGGTTATGGAGGTTATGGAGGTTATGGAGGTTATGGTGACGGACTCGGAGCAGTTGGCTATGGTGTGGCCCCGATTGGGTTGGCCGGTGTTGGACTCGGTGCCGGTATCGGAGGAGGCTTCGGTCCGTGGGCTCCCTATCATTTCTCTCCAGTGCCCGTGCAAACTGTGCAGACCGTGGCCGCACCCGTACCAGTGCCAGTGCCGTCACCCGTGCCCGTCGACAGACCCTACTCAGTGCCCATCGATCAGCCATACAAAGTGCCGGTCGACCATCCCGTTCCAGTGCCAGTTGTCAGCAAAGTTATTCAACCGAGAGTCGACATTCAGAGCACTATTCTGTCGTCAATTCATAAAAAATAATATAATTAATAAAGAAATTTTGTTAATATTGTTTCAATTAATAATTGTAAAAATACATTATTTTTATTATATAAAATTATTGAAATAATAAGAAATAATAAAAAAATATAAAAGTAATAATGAATATTATCAATTTGTTTCTATAAACTCTACTTCGTTGTACTGTAAGTTAAAAACTCACTATTAAATAACGATAAATTGAATTTAATTTTAATAGTCCCACATTTCCCATCCCTTCCTTCGTCACAATAGAAACAAAAATAAATGACAAATTATTTGCCATTTTAAGATATTGTATTGTGTCAATGAAATGTCGTTCAAGTTAAGCATTGATTAATAATTGTGTTTATAAAATAAACTAATAAAAGATTTGTATTACTAAAGAAATATTCTGTATTAAATATTTATATTTTATTAACATGTGTGCTATTTTTAGATTATGAAAATGATAAGTATAAAACGTTATAAACACAAAATAAAATGTAAAAACTTATACGAAAAGAGCAATTGCTTATCACAAAAGAAAAATTTATAAAAAATTTCTTTGTTCATGTATTTGTTATTTTATAATTTTTATCAGCTTTACATCTGTAATACAGTAAAAGTCCGGTATAGTGAATAACTTTATAGTGAACTTTTCAGTATTGTGAACGACTTTCAAATCCCCGATTGAATGGCTATACTTTAACATTGATAATAATCTCTGTATAGTGAATACGTTTATAGTGAATATCTCGGTATTGTGAACGCATATCACAGTCCCTGCCATAAGCATAATGTTTCACTACTGTGAACA
>JAQIYA010000603.1:0-18524 GCA_034699355.1 Microtritia minima
GATTTGGTGTTCTCTCGACGAGCGCTCAGTTGAGCGTTCATTTGAGAGCTCAAGTGCTCGGGAAAGGCGGTAACGAAGCAGTGGTGTCTCCGCATATGCGACGTGCCGGTGATCTGTCCGTGATATCTGGTCATGAAATTGCATGACTTGCAGCGCACAATTCCGGTGAACTCATGCGAGTCGCTGAACGCCGTCTCTGCAAACGACAAGCATTAGGGCTGGCATTGACTGTGTTGGCCGACAGTCACACGACACGACGGTCACACTAACCCTCGAACAGCGACCACACAGAGCTCGAGCCACTCGTCCGCGTGCGGGCATAACACTGGCCGCTCAACAGTTTGGCGCGAATCTCGTCGATTGGCGGGAAATTCCTGTCATTTTCAAATTAATAAATGCCCAAATAATGGTCATCTTAATGCCAATTATATGTTTAACTTAAATGATAGTCAAATATAAATGATAGATAGAAAAATTGAGGTTAACGTAAAAAAAAATAATAAACGGCAGTGAATGGCAGTCACGCGAAACAAATGAAAATAAATACCTCGCGAGAGTGCGCTCCGAAGTGATGGGTCGCCCGACTTTGCGCTTAATGGACAGCTCGGCCAACACGTCGTCCATCGCCATCATTGACCGGACAAACGCCAAACTGATCCAACTTGTGATACAGTTATGGAAATGAGCCAAAATGGCTAAATAGGCGTCGCTTTTGCCGGAAAGCGTTCATTTGGCGACACATTAGCGTGAAATGAGTGAAAGAAGTCCACAGAAAGCAACGCAAACGTGTACTCAAACAGTAGCCAAACGTGTGGCCGACTGTGAAACGGGTGAACGCTTGCCAATCAAATGCTAATGAAATAGTAAATAAACAGATATTGAATTGTTATGACATGAAAACATTAAATCACATTTAATCGCAATGTTATCAATACGAGACACCCTTTCGTTTGATGATTACAGTGAAAAGTAATGGCAAACGCGAGCGATAGTCATATTATTAATGTCACACACACTCTAAAGGTATGATATTTATAAATTTAAATTATTTAATTTTTAAAGTGCATTTCAAAGTATTTTGTTTGATTGGCGTGAAAAACCTGATTATAAGATTGCACTTAATTGGCACTCAATTAGTTGCACATAATTGCACATAAACTGAAGTAAAGTGAAGCGATCACAGCCGCACATAACGGTTAAATGAATTATGTTTTGCTTACAGTTAACACAAGTTGAGCTCAATTTTTCCCTAAATTTTCCCGTAATTATTAATTTCCAAGTGTTTCTCTTTGCAGTATAAAAATTTCCCGACTTTTTTTAAAAATTATTAGTTTGTTATCTGTGATAGGAGTAAATTTGGTAAAACCCGACTATATATAAGATAATCTTTAATTTTATGAATTAGTCGATAATATATCGTTATATGTTTCTTTAAGCGCTAACTCAATGTAATAATTTAATATACAAACTTTTATTAATTTAATAAAATCAAGAGTGTATACAGTAGAAGAAAATTAAAGTTTTTTTACTCGTCAATATAGTAATATTATTTATTTAAAACATTTTACAAATTGCTGACATATATTTCAAGCACGCGAAAGAAAGAAATTTCTTGAAATTATCTTTAAAAATGCCAAAGTTATTGCCATAACGAACAAAGTCATTACTAAAACATGTTTGTGACCAAAAACATATACTATTTTCATGATTTTAATTAAGTCTAATAGTGTGTATTTTGATGATTACGAAATGTGATAATAGTTTGAACAGTAGTCTCTAATAGTGAATTAAACTTATTAACAATTAACAAATTATTCATAATATTGATTTCGCTATATAGCTGTCAAATTTAGATATTCCGTTATCGGATATTAATTGGACTCAAGTAAAGCTAAACAGCAGCCGATGGATAGCTGTGCGGCAAAAGCTGTCATTTTGCTCATCTTTTAATAGTAATGACGAATTAAACGAAGAAACATGTTTAACCATAATAAACCCGTACACACACGAGACGCACAATTGTCAAGCAAGTGGTGATACGAACTGTGCTCAAATGAATCCGTTTGATAATTTGATAGCCATATCAAACGATAAATTCCTGGCCGTGTATAGCAGTGAGAGTGGCAAACATCTGCATTCGTTGCCGTTCGCGAGTAAATGCATTTTTTGGAATTGGATTAATGGCAGCGAAATAGTGATTGTGAGCGAAACGCAAGTCTCGCACTGGAGTCTGAACGAGCCGAACCACACTCGCCTCGTCTTCAAACTGGACCAACAAATCAAGAGCTGTCAGATTACGAATTACAAGTGCGATCGACTCACTCTCAGCTGGTTTGCCGTTTCTGGCCTTTACGTCGACGACGAAGGTATGCCAACAACTCTTCGCTCACATTTGCCCAAATATATTCAATATTTATATTTTATTGAATTTACACAAATTGAAATCAATTTTTGGCTCGCATTATGAAATTTTTAAGAATTTAAATAATTAAAAGGCATTCAAATTAGAACTAAAAGTATTAGTGCTCGAGTGGTTAAGTTTTGAGTCGATGTTAAACCTTATTCTTAAGATTTTTATTTATCGTTTCCTCACTTCTGTTTTCCTAAAGTTTGAAACCTTAGATGTTCTAATCATAAATTATTAGTAAAGCGCGAACATATCGGTTAAAACCGACTTCTTATTATAAGTTTAAATTCATATTATAACAACAATAACAATACGAATTCATATAATTTTGAAAATAGTCCAAAAAAGGTTTGCATCTCGAAGTTGAGTCAATCTTGATATTTATGAATTTAGGAGAAATCATTGGTTTAGTGCAGGTATATTCGCAGTCATACCAACAAACGCAATGCATTGAAGCGCACGCAATCAATTTCACAACTTATAAGTTTATTGGAAACAGTGTGGCGTCGAATGTGCTGTTGGCCGCCAAACGAACCCAACAGCCGAGTCAGTCGGTCAGTCAGTGCTCGCTCAAGATCTACATCATAGAACTCGGACCGATAGAGGCGCACAACTCGGCGCTCGTCTCGCGCACCGAAAGCATACCATTGCTGGAGACCAATGCCAGCTCTTATGACTTTCCCGTTCAGATCGAGTGCAGCGACGAGTTGGGACTCGTGTACATAATGTGCAAATTCGCGGTCGTCTACGTGTGCGATGTGGAGAGCGGTGCGTTCATATACTCCATCATTATCTGCGAGAGCATCATATTCGCCACCGCTTTCAATAATGAAAATCAAGGCCTAATAGCGCTCTCGAGAGGCGGTCACGTCATGTCCATCGAATTAAACTTACAATACCTAATTCAACATTTGTTTCGGACGGCCAAACATAATATTGCTCAACGATTGCAACTAATTCTAGAGCGTCGCGAAGACTGCGACCAAATCACGAGACTCTGAATTATTTGAATTTTTGTATTATTTATAAGTTTACTTAATATTTCCATTTTTTAGATCATTTTAAAATGTTTTATTTTGAAACAAATTTTACTTTTAGAGAACAAAACAGTTGATATTAAATTAGAAAAGAGCGATAAAGGCTTGATCTTTAATATAATATGTTTTTCTAATACAGTTAATTCCCAATTTGGGCAATTCTTTTTGGTAATAAAAAATTGCTGCCTAAATCGAAATTTTCTACTAGTAACTCTGTAAAATTTGAAAATTTTAACCTTACATGTATAGAATTTTGGCAAATAATTGTCATCTTAAAATCGAAAAATCGCTTCATTACGAATTGCCTAAATCGGGGACAAACTGTATTGTATTTTTGATGTCTATAAGAATTTTTTAAATATAATTTATTTTAAAAATATCACTGTACAAACTATATTATAAAATTGAATAATAATAATAAATTAAAAACATTATTTATTATAACTTATAATTTTAAACGATTATTTTGATTACAATATTTTTGATTTAGAAAATTTTATTTAATTATTGTTAAGATTAATTAAAGTTATAAGTGATATAAAGTTAATTTTTTCAATAAGATAGATAAAGCGCGATCGTAGTGAACGCTTAAGTGAGCCACTTATACAACCAAATAATGTTAAAATCAGCACATTTTGATGCTCATTATTGTTTGATTTTTTATTATAACGACACCTAAATTAAATTAAAAGCCCATTGATTTATTCCTACCATCTATTTTCAATAAACAAAATCAAAAGTAAACACTTTTGAAACTTTAGGTTTAAAATCACAAAAGCGAGAGTGAGTTTCCAATAAAATGATATTAATTTATGCAAAATACTAGATATAAGATAAAATTACACATTAATTTGCATATTATATCTATTTATCTCTTTGAATTGACAGATTGTTAATTGTTTGTTTGTTTATAAAAATTTGAATAATTATATCAAAAATTGTATCATTTGTAAAATTGTATTGTTTAACATTATCCTAATTTGTATTTAATGTAAAACAAGTATTTTCATAAATTTTTATTATTAGATTTTTAAAATTCTTTTATTATGTATATTTATTTATTTAAATGCAATATATCGAAGATCTCACTGTAAATTAGTTTTTAACTAAGTGTACGTCTTTGTTAAATAAATAGATTTGATTTGATTTGATGTGACCCTCAAAATCAGCTTTAGTTGAGTGAACAGGATCTCTAAATATAAAAAATTCAATTCAATTATTTAATAATAAAAGCATACCTAAAGCTAAGAGCAATTTAAACTTAATTTTTATCAATAAATATAGTAATAAATGTAAAATCGATGTCAGATCAAAAGTTCTTGACGACGAAGACACTGCAATTATTACCGCAGGAGCTATTGTTACCGTAACAGTATCGCTATGTCGACAAAATATGTCAGTATTGTTCGATAAAGAGTATATCGAAGATAAAAGTTCGATCGATAATGACGAAGGAATTGAAGAATTAGACGGTTTGCCAAATGGCGACACAACTGATGTTTGGGCTCAAGAAAATGCGAAAAAAACCAAAAGTATGGGAAAAGCAGACTAAAGGCAAGAAATAAGGAGGAAAAGTGGGTAAAAATAAAAAGAAAACTCAAGTTTTAATAAAGAAGAACCTCAACAAAATCAAACAAGTGGTCCATTAGTCTCGACAAGTAGCACATCAAAAAGTGCGTCAGACAATATCAAAGAATCTAAAATATCTAAAAGTAAAGTCACAAAAGTATAAAAGAATTTTAAGTAAAGTAATTTTAGATAATATTGTACTCAAATCGATAAAACCAAACTAATAATAATAAACTACTTCATATGTTTATTTCAAATCTATTGAATTATAATTAACAATTATAATTACAAATTATACTTAACTTTAAATTTGCCAGCATTTACCACATTACTTACTATTATTATCTGAAATAAATCAATTAGAATTTTTGTTATGCATAAAATGCAAGAATATATTATTGAATGTTACAAAATATCTTTTCTAAAAAAAATCAAATTAGAGTATTAAATAAAGTAAAGTATAATTTTGCAAATTATAAATTTATTACTTTGATTAATAAATACTGAAAATTCTTTTACGGTATTTTTAAAAATTTAATTTGTATCGGTTTAGTTTTTCTCGTTCCTACTATTTCTTTCTGTAACTAAAATAACGAATATTTCGCATAATATACAAAAATTTTACATAAATTAAAAATTTTTATTTAAATAAAATATTTTATTCATAACAAATAAATTTTAATTCATTTCAAATATACAGAATGATAATTCTATGTAATAAAATTGTAAAAAACTTATTCGTATTCAAGACAAATGAACACATAATTTAATTTTATTAAAAATTTTATTTTAATTATTACTTTTTCAATATTATTTCAACAATTATATTTATATATATAAGCATAAATAGTTAAGCATAAATGAAAATTTAATTGTTGCCTAACCTTAGTCTCTTATAATTCACTCTTATAATATTTATATTTATAACTATTATTTATCACAATTTAACTTAAATTTTACTTTTGATTCTTATTTTTTGATACTTTGATACTTTTGATTACTTAACAAATTCTTAAAAAAAATACTTTTAATCATTAACTTAATTAGTTTAAACTTATTTAGTCATGTATGTGATTATTTGCAAACCATTTTCTAAGCCTCCAAAAACAGTGCTCGATTACCATAAGATTTCTCTATTTTATACAAGTAAATGATATTTTTTGAATCAAAAATTTTTCTGAGAAAACATCGAAACTCTCAAACGCTTCTCTGTTCAAACTTCGAAACACTATATAGAGATTATACTGTAATTCATGAATATATGGCTTACAATTGATGACGTAATGAAATGTTTAGGTAATGCTATGCTTAGAGTGGAGTAGACGTACAGTAGGGGTATGTTTATTGTGACAGTAATGTGAATGTGGTGTGGAGTGATGTGATGTGAGTTAACGAGTCATTAACGAGTCATTCGCAGCGCTTGGCGTCACACGAGGTGTCGAGCGTCGAGATTGTCAACTATTGGCAACATTTGAGTTACATGTGAGACATTGAGCGAGACTTCAATCAATTATATTAATCGCTGAATGGAATCGTTGGAATGGGTTCTTGTTATTCACGATTGGGCTCGAAATCTGCCGAACAGTACTCGTCGAAGAGTCCTATCGATCGCTGTCAACAGCTATCTGACCATCAATTAGTTGACGACAAAACTCTCGCCAAAAATTATACATCGAGTGCTGACAAACCAAAGAGCGTCAAACTATCGTATAATAAACACGAAGACTTGTCGTCCAGTTTTGAGCATTTGAGTTACAGTGAAGTGAAGGATAAGCAAAACAAGGGTTCCATGTCTTCGCTGACCAATCGTCGTAAGGTTCAGATCCATCCGACCAGACCTGTGGCGCAGAATAAGGCCAAACAGGAGACGACAAGCAAAGGCCAAAATGTGGCGAAAGTGGCGGCACTCGAGTCGAGCAAAACAGTGATGTACGACAACTCGAGCAGCACTTCCATCAGCTCTGAGAGTAGTATTAATTTGTCGAAATGTTCGTACAAAACGTCCACCTCTTCGTCGCTCAATTCATTGCGTGCCAACTCATCGATACCAAAGCCGAAGTCGAGGACACCGACGCCTCCTATCACTATATTGGACGCCACTTCTAAAACCCACAACTCATTACAATTCGCTGATAAAAGCAAAATTACAGAGAATAGCATAATCTATGATCGCCTGAATGGCAATCGATTGCAAACCAACACCAAAATCGTGAGCAAAGAAAATCAAATGATTAATCAAAAGAATTCGGACATTAAAGGTGTTGTCTCTCACGCTGTTATCAATTCTGGTATTAAATATAAAACCCAAGTGTCGGGTTTGCCGCGACCACAAACGGCGCAAATTGTGACCACTAGTCAAAGCGATGCGATTGCTATCAAGTTTAATGATAGTAGTGATAAAGAAAGTCGCAAAAGTTCGACGCAATACTCGCAAAAGTTTGCATGTGATCCAAATCTACGTCAGTTGAATAAGCCTTTATCGTATTATTACGGAATGAATAAACAATGCCCTTATATGCGGCCCAATACTAATTTCAATATCAATAAATCGCAGATTCAAACAAACGCCCCTTTAATTAATAACCAAAGTCGACAAATGCCTGAAAAACCAGCGAATCATAATTCGTTAGCATTTAATCCAACAATTAAGGCTAAATCAGTGTCGAATTATCAGACAAATAATGAAACGATGAAGTATTTGAATGATGATAATAATAGCCTCAGTTTTAGAGAAATTTCATTGAACAAAGCCAGCTATCGATCGGAAATTTCTGACGAAAAAGTATTTAATTTAAACGACATTCCAAACAGCATTCTTCGGATAAAAGAAATAGAAATTTTAAACAATCAAAAGGATTCAAGAATAGAAAATAAAGACTCGGTTATCAAGAAATCGATAAATAAAGAAAAAAAATCGACTGAAAAAATGTCACCCGAACACCACAGCATTAGTAGCGCGAGTGGCAATGAAACCGATAACAGAGATTTTCTTATTGATGATGAAATTTGCGATCAGCCAGAGTTGGTGTTAAGCGCATCAATCGAGAAAAAAGATATGCTTAAAAATGTACACTTGGAGTTGGAAGGACTAATATCGAAACAGGAATCAGTGTCCTCATCGACACCATCGTCACCCGTTTCGATAATAACCTCATCGCCAGCGGCTAATGCTTCTACAGCTTCGACAACATTTCGTAGACCGAGACCGCTATCGTTTGTTGAGTTACCGAACGGTAGCTATGGCTTGGATTCGCCATCGTTTCGCGCCGCGTGTTCGGACTTAATAGGCATCAAAACATTACTTTTTCGGCTTCAGGGGATTCTTCAAAATGTAAATCATGTCAAACATTGAAAAACTACTTTATAATTTTTATTTTATTTTTTTAAAAAATTTTTAGGCCGAAACGTTAAATCCTTTTGATCACACTTTATCCCAAAACAAATTCTATCAACAATTATTGGCAGCAGAAAGCGATGACAATCATATTAAGAAAAATGATTTTGAATCCCTTAGTCAAGAAAATTTTGACTTAAAGCGACAAATAGTTCTAATGCAGCATCAGATGGAAGACAAAGACAGAACTATTCAATTATTGCAGCAACAGATGGTATAATGATTACATTTTTGATTTATTTTTAAAGATTTTTAAACTTATTTAATTATTTTTAGGCAAAATATTCCACTATCAATAATGCTTTTGTCTCTCAAAATGTGAAACGAGAAATGATTAACGGCACGACGCAGACTGAGTGCTGTGCCAACGCTTCTGGTATTAATCCACGAGCAGTGTCTGACGGATCAAATGGAATGCTTATCAGGTACGCTACTATTTTTAAACTATTCAGTCGTAATTATTTCTTGTCTATTTCTCTAATAAGTTATTTACGTTATTCACATTACCGTAGTTATAACATGATAAATATAAATTTCATACAATATGTCTGCATAATTGGATATTTATAATTTTATACATTTCTCTTTAATTTGCTGCCATAAGTTTCTGGATAAGTAAAGTACCGGCCTTTGCTTGAGTTTATTACATGATTGTAAATTTAACGATCAATATATTTGTATTATCAATATTATTAATAATTATAATTATTATTAATAATAATTATAACTATTCTTTATAATCATAACATAATATATTTGTAATTACCTCGAATATATAATTTATAAAATAACTATAACTTTATTATTTTTTCAGTTTATGTTGCACTCATCAAATATGATGTTAATTGAAATTGTTGTAAAAATTTGAAAATATCATATGTATGTCATCGAAACATTTGGCAGTTTAGATACAGCATTAAATTTAATTTTATATATTAAATAGTAATTAATTAGTACAGTATTAAGTGTTTTATTTAAGTTATTTAATAAAATTTCTTTTATGAAAAATATATTTATTTATCGGTTTTGTAAGACTTAAAATAAATTTTTAAAATTAAATTATTTTTAATTCAAATGTTAACTTTAAATATTACAATTTGGAGAAAATAAAATAAAAATCATTCTAAGATAAAATATATTAATTCATTTCTGAATCATTTTCATACGATGATTGCATTCAGTAATCATCTTTTAAGTGCTTTTGCAAAAAATTTTATATGACTTGTTATTTGAAGCGATTCTTCGGGTGCGGACTTCTATTTGATTGAGTCATCTCTTTGGTTCAGTGTTTCTATAATTTTCTTTATGTTTCTATATTTAATTATATTTAGCTTTTATTGGCATATTTATAAAAAAATGATGACTTAATTCTACTCAAAAGTCATTCGATTTTTTAATATATGTTGTAATATCTAATTAGTAAGAACTTATTTCTTTTATTAGAGCGGATTTTTGTTTATGCGAATGATTTTATGAATTTTATTATGTATTCAATAAAGTAATATCAAAATCCTTCAAAAATAGCCGAAATACTATAAGCACATGAATATATTCTCAAACATTCAATCTTATACACGCCTACAAACCCAGTTCTGAGTCTCCGATTTGATGAACGCAAAATAAATGACAATATCTAATGTCGATATATCTGTATCTCTAAAAAACTAATCCATTTTCAAGTCACACATCATATAGAAATTATTTTATTTAAAAGATACTTTTTAAAATGTTTCTCTTTTGTTACAGTATATCTTTATATTTTATTACCTCTTTTAAGGTATAAAGTATACCTATAAGTTAATATTATTTTTAAATCTAGTATCAATAAAATCAAATATCATATAAAGTAATGTATATTTAAACTTAATTCTCTTTATAATATGTTTTCAATAAAATAATAGGTTTTTTGATATAATTTAATGCACTAAATTTAGTAATAAGTCAATAGAAATAGATTGTTGTTATTCTGAAGTCTTTTAGTAGCAAAATATAGAAAACTAATGAATATAATATTATAATGATGATTCTAGATATTTACAGTATTAAAATAAATAGTATAGGGTTGTCAACTAAAGATCAGTTGGACTCGGATAGAAGTAAGTGTTGGCGTTGAATCATTTTTGGCTCTAAAATGGTAGACCATTCCAATTTCAAAATAAGCGCTTTCTTTCTATTTTGCTCGCTTTCAGTCGTCGAATCTAATGAATTCTCTAAATAAGTACAAATGATTTTGTAGAATATTATAATCTAATGAAAGTTTCTTACCATTAATGAGGTTATTCTCAATGAGAACATCGATCATATTGTTTCGATGGTTCACATTAATAACCGATCCTGTATTGAATGGTGAAACTTCTGGTGTATCACTATTTGCAGATAATGTCAATATTTTGAATGCTATTAAATCTCCAACTTTTGGAATTTCTCCCAAAGGCTCGCAGTTATTGTAATCGATTATTTTCGATTCATCTTCTAATTTGCTTTCGAGTTCATCAATAATATTATTAATTTTCTTTTCCATCCTATTTGAAGGCGAAGGTGGTGTTGGAAAACTTTTTCGAGCACTTTGTTTTCTTATAATAGTGACGTCTAAATCAAACAGAATATGTAATTAAATATTATGTTAAGTATTTTACTGTCTTTAGTTAATTCGCAAATTAAATATTTGTTTAATTCGAAGAATTTAAATTCTTTTGGTGAAAATAAACAAAAGCCTTAAAAATTTAATTTATTGAATTTAAATGAAGAAAAATTATTTTCAATCTGTCTGCTATTAAAATTTAAAATTCACATTTCGAATAAACGTTTAAATAAAAGACGATAACAGTCTTAATGTTTTTAAAGCCAACTTAAAATAATAAATACAATCTTACAGTAAGATAACAATATATCAATTTACTAACCATTTGTTTTGTCAGCATTGCTAAGAATGTTATGCCGAAAATAATTGCTTGTTTTCAAATCTTCCAATAATATTATAGGAGAAAATTTGTCCACTGGTTCTCTCGCTTCTCTCGATAATGGTTTTCGTTTTGGTGCGCCATTTGTTTTCGAAGTTGTCGGCGGTTTCGGTGTTTCGAGCGCTTTAATGCTTTTGGTGGCGGCTTGAAATGCCTTTCGCATCGGTGTGTTGCGACTCGAGTACAGCTCACTCAGGGATGAATCGTTGCTCAACTCGTTCGAGTCTAAACGCTTAGCAATCGAGTTGTGCGACCACTCGTCCATACAATCGTGTTTCAAATCTTCCTTCATTTCACTCGTAGTGTCGGCGCAATCGTTTTCTTTTAATTTCTGCTTTTTAACATCGAATTCGGTGCTCTCGTGAGCCGAGTTTGGCTCGTCGTTCGCCTCTTTCTTTATAACTAATTTGTGGCCATTACTCGAATCACTTAACTTTCTTTTTAAATTTGATTTCGATTTACTTTTGTTTCTATCATTTCTGGCACTCTTATTAGTGTTATCTCTATTTTTCTTTGTCGAGCCTTTGCTTTTCGAAGAACTCACAGTTGTTTCGTCAGATTTCAATAAACTATTGGTAGACTCGCTCGAGTTGTTCTCACTATCGATTGGTTCGCTCTTTATTTTTATATTTTTTATGTCAGGCTTTATATCGAGACTCTTCGCTTCGCGTTCAACACTAAATCATAATAAAACAAAGTTAATAATATTTAAAACATTAAAAAGTAAAGCATAAATTATTAGCTCAGTTATGAGAGCTATAGTTAACGATAGGACGGAAAGCGTGGACAGCAATACTGACACGACGATCTCGTTATCCCTGACCACATCGATGAGTTCGCTGCGATGAATGGCGAAGCTATCGATGAGCAGACATATCGGTTCGTCGATCGCGTTTCGCTCTCGAATCAGTTCTTCGAGTTGTCTAATGTTGTGAATCTCTTTCGCGCTGAACGACAACAACGAGTTTCGTATTTCGGGCCCGAAATTGCGAAACTCTAACCGAATTCGCAGACTATCACTCATTTTGAATGACGGCTATGTTTAAGTCGTTTCTAATGCTTGAAAATACAAATAATTAAATACGAAATGAAATAATCGAAACACAGTTACATATTGTAACGAATTGTTTATATTCTTAACACCGCTTCGCATGTAAAACGTCGCGTAAATATGTATTCTAACGGAAAATGTTTTTGTTAAGTGGTATCGACTTGTGTTTGGCTAATGATTGCAAACGCGTGAAGATTGCAGTCATAGACAGTTAAACACAGTCCGAGCCGTTCAAGTCTTTAACTAAGTCTTAGTCTTAGTCTCTAATTTATTTGCAATTTCGGTTTAAATATATCACATGTTATGGAGAGTTAAATGGCATATAATTAGTACAGTACAACCTCAAGCTTGGAAATGACATGTGTTGGCAAGTTTTGTAGACTGTAATTGAGTTGTAATGTCATGTTTGCTGAAAAATTATGTATAATGTTAAAAATGCTCGAAGATGTCGACTTCTGAGGGGAAAATAATTTTATTATCTTTTATATAGATATTTGATCTGACTTTTAAGCAAGTTTTGATATGAAACATGCAAATGACGGGATTTGTTATAAAAAGTGTTTGAGGCTATTAAGACATTGAATAACATTAGGGACGCATTTCAAACAATATATTTTCAACTTAAATATTAAAATAATATTTAAAAAATGTCGAATTTGATTTAAAACATCTTTCAAGTGAAGACAAATTTAAAATATAATTGCAAAATAATTTTATAAATGAGAGGTCAAATTCGGTTACTAACTGTAAACAATAGGCAATTAATTATATATTATTTATTAACATACATTTTTAGCATATAATATAGAGTTAATTTACTTTAAATTAATTAATAACTTAACCTCGATGTTAGTAAGTTTCTGAGTTGGCTAATATTTTTGTCGGCTAAATAGAGTGCCAAACTGTGTACCGGACATAAAATCTTAATTTTTAAATTTTTAAAATCTATAATTAATTTCATATCTATTTACCTTAATATTAATTTAAAATTCTTTGATCTGTTATAAAATTTTAGATATAATGTATTAAATGCTTTCTTATAATAATTTAAATCATTACGATTTAACCGTTAATGCTGTAATAAATTATTCAACATATATTCTGATGTCTTGCGATATAAATTTTAAATTCTTATATTAGAAACTCGAGAATCCTTAGTTTGAGTTCTTTACTCCAAAATTATATGTTTTTTAATAATTTATTTCATTTGAGGAATTTGAGTAAAATAAGACTTTTAAATAATTGTTATCTCATTCTCATTCTAAATCTTTATCTTCTCTAATAAAAATGCTAACAAAGTGTTAAATAATGGCTTTGAATTTTGAATAAACATATTCAGATAATAATAAACTAGATGGCACATATAATGTAGGGAGAATTTTCTTTAAATTGAGATAATGGTGAATTTTTGAGGGCATATTAATCCGTAATGTCCAACTTAGACAAATTTCCCTTAATTAATAAAGAGTTGAGGTCATATTAGTCCGTAATGTCCAACTTAGACAAGTTTCCCTTAATTAATAAAGAGACCACAATCAGAAGACATATAGTGTCCATTTAGGCCGTTTTCCTTTATTAATAAAGAGCATAATGTATATCTATACATAATATACATCTTTGCCATGTTAAGACTCTATTTTCCCTTTGTTAATAAAGAGCAAATGGGTACTATTTTGTTGGCGCTTCCCTTCCTTTCCTCTTTCTGGGGGGGAGGGGGGGTCTAAACATGAATTATATAAGGGAGAAAATTCTCCCTAATAAATGAAAGTACATTTAACATTAAGTAATTTTATTATTAATAATTACTAATTTATAACATTCAACTCCACTGTAATGCCCGTCCAGTGACGTCGTCGAGTGGCGTGCAGTGCGTGACGTCATCGCTAATGTGTCTAAACATGTCTATAGATGTCGATTAGTCTACGAATGAGTTGCTATTTATTTATCGTATGTTAATTGTATGTTAATTACAGTATTGTTTAAATGACTTTCGAATTCGATTCGCTATCGTATCGCATATCAAACCGTTTGTATTGTTGATCATTAAATCAGTTAAACAGTTGTAAACATGACGACAGACGAGAAGAGTAAGTAAAGGGCGAACGAAGACGAGACTAACGTTTGTTTGCTTAACAGCTGACTCGAAGGCCAGCGAGAGCTCCACCAGTGGTACGAATCGACCGCCGACTCGACCGCCGAACACCACTGCCGTCAACGCTGAGCCCAATAAGCTGATGACGAGTCACATGAATGAGTTGACTGAACTGCCGTTAAGCGCGTCCGATCGCAGCACCGCCGACACCACTGACCACATCGCTGACCACATCGCCGTCAACAACACCGACACCTCTGACAACAGCGATGACTGTCAACTCGAACCGAATTGCGCCGAAAACGATGTGCACATGAAAGCCGCCGAATCGTCGGAAAACGTGTTTATAGCGTCCACTTCGACGCCGAAATCCGTGGCCGACACCGAATCAGACGAATTTGTTAATTTTAAATTAGTGTATAATAAGACAACGTTTGACATTAAGTTCAACCTTAATATGACTGTATTTAAACTGAAAGAACACATTCAATCGTTAACATCAGTCGCTCCTTCTATGCAAAAGTTATGCTTTAAAGGTATTGTTTTGTATTGTATTGTTATGAAGTCATTGTGAGAGTTATTAATTGTCACCATCTTTAGGAATATTAAATGATGAAAAAACTTTACGAGAAGTTTCCATTAAAAATGGAGTCAAAGTTTTACTCATCGGATCGACGATTACTGATGTAATAGCAGTTAATTTAACGACGAAAGAAGATGTGAAAGAAGAAAAGACGAGCGTCTCTTCCAAAGAACCGCTTTGTAAACAAAAGGTATACTTATTGAAAAGTTTGAGTAGAGTTAGTATATTTGATGGATTGCTTACTTGACAGCAACACAAGAAAATGATAGACAAGGGTATGCCGACAGACGTGATGCCCGCGTGGAAGAACGGCAAGACATCACTGCCTGTCGAGCCGTTACACGGAATGATCAATAAATACGGAAATAAAGTGAGACTAACGTTCAAACTAGAACAGGACCAGCTTTGGGTCGGAACTAAAGAGCGAACCGAAAAGCTGTCGATGATGTCGATTCGGTCTATAATCAGCGAACCGATCGACGGTTTCGAGGAGTATCACATTATGGGCATTCAAACCGGTCCGACGGAGGCCTCGAGAATCTGGATCTACTGGGTTCCCGCCCAGTTCGTCGACGCCATTAAGGACACCATTCTCGGCAAATAGACTCACTTGACTAATGAACAATTGCAATGTAATATAATTTGTAGATTTCAAACATATTTATAAAGCAATTATTTGTAAGCCAATCAAATGTGATCAATAACTAACAAAAAAATCAAATAAATTGAATTTATTACAATGAGTCATTTCAATACAACTCTATCCTAAATCTTAATTTTAGTTTGAAATTTGAAAAATAACTATTTTAATAGACTGCAGTTGTTATTTAAAAAAATTGAATTCATGAAAGCTCAAAATCAGTGAAAATATTGCGTTGCATTAATGTGAAGCATATGCGATACAAACTGTGATCCATTAAATGCCATAATTAAAGAGCAAGAGTTTCTTTGATAAATTTCTTAATAGCAAAAGAAGACGGAGTGGTGTCTCCACTTGCTTGTGCTGATCTCATCGTGGTATTAGCAGTTGCGCCCACTTTATGTGATATCTGTTCAATCGATACACAATATTTAATGAAAATATATCGATATTTATTTGTATGAATAAACTTATACTTTAAAAATATATGGCTGTGCGTCGGTGTAATTAGTTTCGAATATTGAGTCTGAATGCTGCTGATTAGGCATTTGTGGTAAAAAACATTTCGTGCTATTCATTATCTGAATAATTGTCACTAATTTTTCAAGTAAAATATCTTCTATCCGAACTTTATGACTGGTATCGTTCGAATCTGTATTAATAAATTTTAGTATATTATATCTAGATATGCGTGAAAGATTCCAACCTTTATCACAATTAATCTTTACAGTCCAAATTTCCCAAATAAGTGGGGTCTCGTTGAAAGGCCATCGACCGCGTCTACGGGAGTGGAACTCTAAGCTTATTGCACCATATGTTTGACTGCAATCGTGACGCAATTTTTCCACAAACTCTTTGATTTCTTTGTTAACAGTTTCTACCAATTGTGGTGATGCGCAGCGGACCTTTAAAATATATTTAGTCATTTGTCAATATATTTTTTTATGAATAAACAAAATAAAATATTTTCATAAAATTTAACTAATGTGTGTGGACTTTAAAGTTGTGTGTTGTTTAATATAAAACCAGTTTAAGTAATTTAAAAAGCAAATTAATATCGATTGAATGAATACTTAATTTATTAATAAATACTTGTAAATGCGCACACTTTACAAGAACAATGAAATTATTCTTAAGAAACTAAAATAACAATATTTCTCATAACATTTAACAAAGTTTATAAGAAATAAATTTATTAAATTTATTCGTTGATTAATATGTATCAAAGAGCAAATTAATAATGACTTAAGTGTAAAAAATCATAACAAGACTTTAATCATAACTATTCAAATTCACAAATAATTTCATAAATGTTATGAAATAACTTAAGAATAAAATAATAAACTATTATATTTAATGATTAATATAATAATAAATTAAGTAAAATGACTGCTATTTTTTTATAAAAAATATTTATAAAAAAAATAAATGCATACGTAAGTAAAATCAATGAAATCACACGACACTTCTTCGTATCCAAGGGTTCCGATAGAGTACGAGCCCTCGTGTTTGTAATGAAACTAAACGTCAATTAAATAGTTGTTAAATGTTTATTTAATGGTATTTAATGGTATGATTGACTCACTTTTCCATAACATCTGTAAAATATGATTGAATGAAATAAAGCAGAGACCACTTCATTCACTTCGTGACCCAAACAGTTCTGCGATCAAAACAAAATTATGAAAACATGAGCTCAATAATCATCAAACTATTCAAACATTAGACATACAAACTCAAACGTATTTGAACGCGCATTCATTGCTTTTTAATTCATATCACAATTAGTGTCAAACAATCAATTGAGTCATTGCTTTACTCTGTAATGATTGTAACTTACAATTTGTAAACATATGAACGCAAACATATGATAGCGAATAGTTTTGACAGTTTATAAACAAAATACTAACGCTATAAACATCGAAACAAAATTTTATAAAATGCCAATTATTCTCATATATAACTATAACTTTCATATCTGAAGATCAAAATACCATTAAACACATTGTCTGCCAACACATTGCATTACTGTTATGATTAAAATTAATGCTTAAAATAGACTCTGAGATTCAGACTATGCCAGAGTCTGGAGTCTCAGAGAGTCTCTAAAGTTGGAGTCTGAGTCTATATATTTCATTAGAGTCTATGCTCGAGTCTATAAAATACATGTATTGTGGAGTCTGAGTCTGGTTCCGAGTCTCTAAATTATGAAGTCTGTCAGAGTTTATATTTAACAGAAGTTTGTTATAAATTTCATTGCAATATTTAAAACTAAAATTATGTTTGACTGCCATCTCAAACACATTTAAGCTGGAGTTAAATTTATTTGTTTTAAAAAATCGAGCTGAAAGCTAAGCTGAATTAACCTGAGCTTAGCCTGAGCTGAGATGAGCTATTGGCCAAATGTAGTGTTGAGAGTCTTCTCCATTGGTTTTCAATAAAATCTGTTTAACTCTTTGGAGTCATGTAATATTATTTTGTATTATAATCTGCATATTATAATTCATTTTAAAACAATTTACAATTATTTTTTAAATAAAAAAATTTACTAAATCTAAATATTTTTAAAATTATTTTACATTAAACATCAAATATCAAACATTAAACATGTATTATTTTACCCAAAAACATCATTTTTATGTACTTTCTTTTTAGACATTTATTTTCTCTTTGATTTTTAGACATCATTTTACATTTATTTTACAATAAACTTTTTAAAAGAAAGACAGGTATGTCAAAATAAAGTTGTGCAAATGTTGGTAATTTTCGATAACTAGACTTGATTACCATC
>JAQIYA010000604.1:0-18505 GCA_034699355.1 Microtritia minima
GAGGGGAAGTATAAAATAGTCAGACGGACATCTCAAATCCAAAAGTTAAAATTTGTTTAAGTCGAGATAAACTAAAAATTTGTATAAAAACTTCATAACAATACTTTTAAACAAAATTTAGAAAAGTAAAAGCGCGAAACTAAATGAGAGCATACATTACATTAAAGTTTTTATTGTCCCAAATAAACCCAAAAACAAAAACAAAAGCGAAACTGTATAAATGTTTTCATGCAACAATGCTCATATATACTAAAGTACTATGTTTATTTGATAAAATAATTTTGTAAATTACTTTTATAAGTAGCTATAATTATTATTTTAAAAGTGACTAAATTTTAATCATTTTACTTTATGTATAAAAAGTTTTCCTGTATTCAAATGTTATTAAAATAAAAATATTTGGAGATACAGAATAATCTGTATTTAGTTTATCTGCTGACTAGCTTAAAATAACTTAATTTCTGAAATTTATGTTTTCCAAAGTTTATGTTTACTTGTATGTCTTCTAAAAGAAAAGCTAATTTGAGTAGTACTCGCTGAGGACCTATTTGGCTAAAATATTCAATTGAGTTATGTAATATGAGCTGATAGTGGCAAATGAAAAATACAGCCATTTGTAGCCCTACAGCCTTTGCTGCCATTTTGCAAACTTATTTTAGGCTAATGTACAAACATTCTACTTATTAGGTGTCGTTGTTTTATATCATCTTTGCTAAAATGCTACCACATATTACATTCCATAAGTCAGTAACAATTTTTTATTCGGAAACATTAATAGTTTTGCCCTTTGTCTTCGGCTGTGCACAGACCGCACAATTTGTTACTTTCTACCTCTTAAAATATCATCCTTCAAAAGGCGGTCTGCAAAGTATTGATCTTAATTCTCTTTATATTTTTTCTCAAGTTAGACACATTGACTTTTTATTTCATTTCAAGTTATTGTTAACTTTCTATTGTACAGAATTTTCTGAAATGTCTTTTCCAATTTCTCATAAACACTTTTAAATCATATCCAGTATTATTATAGATATAAAGTTAAGAGTCTATTCAGAAATGTCAATATTGAATAACTGCACCGTACTATGTAGTAAAAGTTAGTAACACGTCTAATTCATTACTTATATGGCTTTTTATTTATAATCAATAATTTTGATTATTAATTATAATTTTATTACTTACAACAAATTTTATACACAACTTCAGTGTAATGAATATGATGTCGACTAATATCGGACAACCAGTTTCGATCTCTTTCAGATATCTTTTTCAATGACATATCTATGTAAAGCTTTTTGAAACTTCGAGGAGAATTAATTGAGTGGTTTCTCTTATTAATTATAAACTTTAGATACATATTAGCACATATTTTAGCAAAACTATTCCAAAGTTTAGATTTTATTTATGTGATGAAATTATTGAAAATTAATAGTTTGAGTCATTATTTATTGTGATATTTCTACTCCTCTCATCTACTCTTCCACTCCTCAATAAAGCTTTATTGAAAACAACAGAATTAAGTTATCTAAAAATAGTTTTTATTGTTAATGATTTTGATAGTTTAGAAATTAATCAATTTTAATTGAAAAAATAAACTTATTTTTAAATAAATGAATTATCAGACGATTATAATTTAAATATATGTTGAATTTTTGGATTGAAAGAAAAATAAATCATGTTTAATAAGTGCGTAGAATTTATTAAGAATATTCTATATTCCACGAGTAATTGATAATAATAAAGAATGCAACTCAACATTCAAGTCGAGCACAACACGAACACAAACACTTGATACGAATGTTTTAGCATAATTTAAGATTAAACACAGGTTTACGTAGATTTAATTAATAAAATTGCGATTCTATCTGTTGTATCTGTAGAACAAATGCCGCTCTTTATAAATACGACACGCTATTGTTTGAGAGATCAGTAAAGAATAATTATATTCTTAAAAATAATTCATTTGATGTTTTGATTAATTTTGAAATTTTATTTATTTACTTTTAAAATTGTATGAAATTCTTTCAATTTTATTAATATTTTTTAGAGATTCAGGAAAAAAATAAATCAAATCAAAACATGTTTATGTAAATAAAAACAAATACTACTTGAATCTGTAAAGACGAACGCTTAGATAATTTAATTAACTTTTAATTTTCTCGAAAAACTTCGAAAGCAAAAACTTTTTTATATTACAACAAAGCACTTATATTTTTCGAAATGTATTTGCGGCAATAAATCAAGCCTTGGCTATTATAATCTACTGAAGTGATTAGACTAAAATTAAGTTTTGCGAAGCTTTTATAGGAGAATAATGCATGAGTTTTGGAAGATATGAAAAAAATAAATTAAATTAAAATATAAAATAAGTCTGAAATGAAAATAAAATAAGACTGAAATATATAGTCCGCTGAATATGTAAAAGATAGCGAAATGTTGAGTTTGGCTAATCAGCGAATAACACGGATAGTGTAGCTTTTCTTATCACAGTTTTTCTTATCGTAAATCAATTTTTTAGAACATGTTCGGATTATTGCGTTGCAAAAGTTAGAAAAACTTTCAGTATGTCTAAAAGAAATGTCTAAAATATTTTGCTGAGTATGCAAAATAAGTTCAAAATAGTTTACTCATTCAATAATTGAGTGATGTTTTACCATATATTTTACTATTTGTGTCACTATAATATTAAATTCATGTCAAATGTAATTTTTATTGATAATTAAAATATAACAACGAATTTCACTTTCATAGACATCTATTGAATTTATATATAAAATAAACATCACAGTATTAAACATATTCAAAGTAATAAGTAAATTCATTCTGCATAACTAAATAACACATTTTCTATTTGTAAATTCAATTTAATGCCAGCTTTTATTACAAAAAAATTTAGCGTAAAATTGAGAAATTCTTTTATAACTAACCCGAAGCTATGTTTCATTTTTTGTACCATCAAAGATAAGAAATTTAATTTAACGAAAGGTTTCTTGATTTGGATCTATAGGTTTGAGTGTTTTTTATTTTTATTAAAATAAATAACTAAAAGTCTACTTTTGATTTATCTTTCTTTATGAGCTATCTTTTAAATTATATTTAAAATTTTTATAAAGTTTCATAAATAAACATAAATTTTTATTTATAAATTTTCTTTTAGAAATATTTTATTAATTTTAAAAATTTTATATTAATTTGAAAATGTATGACATAATAAAATAAATAGATTACTATTTCATAATTTTATTAAATAAATAAAATCTTCGAAATTGTTTATATATTTTATTTTAACATTTATTTTAAAGGATTAAGAATTAAATGCGTTTAATTCAATGTAAGGAGATTTACTCGTATTAAAATGAATGAACGAATAAAAAAGTATTATTGATAAACGTTATATCTGTTGTGCTGCACTTACAATACAGTTGAAACTGAGTACAGTAAGTGTGTAGAGTTCGTAACTATTTTATTGAATGGCAATGTTCTGTTGAGTGCGATATACTTCTGTTGGCATCACAAGCTTGTCTATACTTTATTGGCACATGAATACAATCAATGCTTTTAAAATTAAATAATGTTTTATGAAATATTTAATTTAATTTAATATACAATAGTTAGCATTTAAATTTAATCAATGAATTAAATAAAATATTTATACCACAGTTGTAAAGAAATTTTGTTAATGTTATAAATTACTCTTTGATTTTGAAAATTTGGCTTTAAGGCTGTCATTTGATTGAATTTCAATTAATTTTATTTGTAAATCTTTTAGTGACTCTGAAATGTTGATGTTATGCCGGATCAATAAAATGTTCAATATATTATTTAAGACAGAAATAACACAACATAATTAGCCTTTTAGAGTCTGAATAATAAACTAATTGAAAAGAAATTAATTTTAAGAATTAATTATTGATAATATAACGGATAGAATAAAGTTGGTTAATGTTTTTTAGTTTGATAGCAAACATACAAACATCTATTATAGGATTATTCGATTTATATTTAAGGATTAAAGGCTGACATTATACTCTCTACAATGTATATCAATAATAGAGTACTCTGTAGTTGCAATATATTTGCAAAACCCATAGCAAACCACGATAAATGCTTTCTGCAAAAGCTGGAGATAGCGGACCGCGGTTTTGGCCAACCCTGGCATACATGACAACACCGTAAGACTCACTAAATGATTTTGCAATGAATTTATTTTGATGATCAGTAAAAGACTATCTTTATAAGTCTATTATCTTTTTACCCACAAATATAGGTAAGTTATATTTAAGCCTTTATATTAAAGGACAAGAAATTCGTTTGTAAGACAATATAAAAATAAAACCGCTTCTAAACCGACCGAAATAAGCAAAAAACGCATTTATTTAATCCTATAGATTCAATTTTGAATTATATAAATAACATTAGCGTTGAAATTAATCACTTGATTCGGTCGATTGCAATCTATTTAGACATAATTGCAACAATTTGTCGCCAAATAATTAATTAATTGACTGTCTATTTTATTCCGTGTAATTAGTGACCAAATACATCAGAGTCGGAGTGGACGACAAGAACGAAACCTCACCATATTTCGATCACGACGACGACTTCAGTGGGGCTTCTTCTGCCAGTGATAAAGATTTACAGTATCCGATTACGAGCACACCATCATCTAAAGAGGATGAATGTGAGTGTTGTCCTATTAGACAGCCTTTTCCGAATAATTTATTTGCAAAGCGTCGCTCTCTTTGTAATTCGCTGTTTGATTAATGCACTGATTTTTTTTATTATCAGTTATAATAACTTAAAACAACTAAATTGACCACTTATTCAATATTTTAATTTTAAAACTTTTTGAATTTATAATATTAGCGCAAACGTTGTGAGTGACTGTAAATACAAGACTCTAGTCTATCATCATTTTAATATATCCCTATAGAATTTACAGCCTTATCCTTTGAGAAATTTTACAAATAAACGAGAAAAATATTGATTAAAACAATAGCGTGACTATAAGTGCTAAAAATAATATTTACTGTAATGATTATTTAATTTTAAAAAAATTAGCTTAAAATGAGTTCAGATGCAAATCCCTTAAATAAACTTACATTTGTTATGCAAATTTTTTTTTGTTTTTAAAGTCTCATTTTTTCTAAAAAAGAATTTTTTATTTATAAATTGAATCTTAATTAACATAAATTTTAAACATTGTTTCTAAAACTTTTATAAACTCATTTTTTAAGACTATTTTTATATTTAAATATATTCAAGAGTGACTTTCTAGAAAATTAGACAAATCACCAAAAGTGTGTTAAGTTTCATTATGATTAATATTTTCAATTTCAAAACAATTAAAATAAAATTATTTTAATTAAAATATAAATTAAATAATAATCACAGTTTTTCTTATTTAAAATATTATCTAAGATTTTTAATCATTTATTATTTTAACATTTTAAAGTTGAATATTATTAAAACTTTGCAGAATGCGATATGAATAATGCTATATATAAAAAATAACTTTTAAAAAACCACATATATTTTGTAAAAGTACGTAATCTTGAATAGATAGAAATAATGGTTACAATGTAAAGAATTTGCTTAGAAGTTTGTTTTTATGATATCTGTCAGAATCAGGAATAAATAAATAAGAATTTTTGTTGTACTTTTTTGTCGTTTTGCTGTTACATTCTTGCTTAACGTTCAACAATGTATCTTTTGCTTGTCGCTCTTATATTTATAAACAGTTTAATGAAATTGAACATAATTGCTTGTTTTTTTTTGTTAAAAATTACTTTTATCTTTAGAATAATTATAGTAACTTTAGTAAATTTATATCAAAATAATTTTAAAACAGAATTTTTTTTTCTGATTTTAAAAGATATCATAAGACTATAAAATTAGACCAATATATTACACCACAATCAAGTGTTATCGCAAACACAGTTATCTTGTTATGCTTAAAAAACTAATTGACTATTGTTTGAGGCAATAATATTAAAATTGCTAACAATTGTTAATTTAAAACAAACAGTGAATTTAGGTGTAGGTTAGGTTGATATTGATTTGATTGTGGAATGAGTGTTGAGCTGCCAATAGTTTGGTTCTTCCACTTTTCGATCGCATCCGTTCATATAATAAATGATGAGAAGTCCAAAGTGATGTATTAACTCAACTCATAGCGTACAGTAATTCGAGAGTGAAACGCATTGATGAGTCGAGCGTTTGCATGACTTTTGATCTTCCCTTTCCTTACCAACCCATACACTCACTACTGCTTCAAGACGTGACAATTTTCCCAACTTCAGCAACTTTTTGAAAACTTATTTTCTCAAATACTTTTTTCAGCAAAGATTTAAGGTCTGTCTCAGACTAGAATTTGGACATAAACGCTGTCAAAGTAGTTGCGAACTGAAAGGATTTCTCTTTATTTCAGCAGTTGTAACAAGTCTGCAGCTATTGTGAGACGCGCTTAGAAGAAATTTCATACTAATCGATTTCTTTTTTAGTAAGAGCTTTATCTGACAACTATCTTGTAAATTGTCAAATTAATACAATTATTAAATTATTCTTATATAATTCTTTTACATTTTTATTTTCATTAATAATTTGATATTACGCTAATAATTTTATTTACTTATTAAATATATTTTATTCATTTACGAATGTATTATTTACTAAAAATTTTAGTTAAAACTAATTAATAATTGATAACAAAAATAACTGTTTATAAATTATAAAATATTAATTAGTGTGTTAAATAATTAGTCTACAGCTTATTATGCTTTGTTCATTTTATGAATCCTAAAAATGTTTTTTAAGATTTTGAAATAAAGATAATAATAAAATGTTAATATTTTTTACAAATTACACAAATAAAGTGACTCACTTTATTATTTTCAAAAATTGAACATTTTGAAAATAAATTTACTGAATATTTTCTTATCAGTAAGTTTTTAACTGAGCAAAATACTGGACATAGATTTTAAAATTATGTATTATGGCAATATAATATTTAAAATTGATTTTGACAATAGCAGGCTTATTAATTTTAGCTATCCTTTCGTCTGTCTATCTGTTACCAATCATTATTGCCATAATTGCTTCGATAATATTTAAGAAGAATTTTTATTCTTTTATATAATCCATATGTTGATACCTAAAGCTACCTTTCCTGCAGAAAAAAAGGAAGTGGCTGTCAAAATACTTGCTAAAAATAAAACTCAAGTGAAGCAAGAGATTGTTAAAATTTAAGAATTTAATTTTATTTCGATGTAAAATTTGGATTTTAATTTATCATTTAATAATTAGAACAGTTTCGAATTTTATTTTTATTGAGATCTAATAAGAATATTCTAATAAATTACATCTAATTTAAGCAATAATATTAATTATATTAAATAAAAGTACAGTATAATCCATGGTATGGTCATAATTGATGTCTGTTAAAGTATATTTAATATTTAATGCAAAAAATAATTTTAGTAAGTTTTCTTCTGTAAAAACCGAAAAGTAATGTCTTTAACTAAAACATATTTATTTTGATATACACATCAATAAATAAAGTTCTTTCAAATGAATTTAATGGTCTCTCTATAGTAGTAAATGAAGCAAAATGAAGTAAATAAAAGTATAATGCCTTAAAGTTTTTGAAACATATTTCACTTCTTTGTCTGTATTTATTCTGTTAAAAATCTTTATTAAAGTGAAAAAATAAATGCATTATTTAGATATAAAATAAAAAGATCCAACAAAAAAATTTAAACGAAGCCATTAAAAAGTGAATAATAGTTTCCGAAGTCTTTCATTTTGAATTTTTTAGCTAACTTTCAAACAATAGTTTACTTTTTATACCTAATATCATAATTGTAATAGACTTAATTGAATTTTCTGCTAAATTCATTTATAATTATTTATGGTTGTCTCTATGTTTTTAATATTTTTATCGTAACTCTAATGATATTAATAGTTAATAGTTGTAAATAAATGTTTAGAAAATTTTGATAAACTTGATTTTATAACTGGATTTACATGAAATTTAATTAAATTATCACTTTCCTGCTTTGACTCGTTTGTTATAAAGAAAGAAATATATATATGCTTTCAGTGGAATTTCTTGAGCATCTGATTGGGTCTCAAATTGTCTCAATGACTTCAAATTCGCTTCATTGAATAAAACATTATTTTAAGATCAGCGCATCGCTAGCGTTATATTGTGAAAGCATTTATTGTTGGAATTTGTTGGGCTATAAAAGTAACAAATCTCCAGAACTATAATACATATAAGTTATATTTTATGATTGAATTATTAGTATGATTCATGCTTTCTATGAGGCATTAGTTATTCAGTTTGCAATATTGACTATATTCTTGCATTTATTTCGTAATTTTATCTTTTCTGATTGTTTTGTCTTATTTTTATGCTCTTTTTGCGATTGTTTTATCTCTTTGTTGTACAACATTTTGAATTAGGAATAAATTCGATCTTTCGCATGAATTGGTGAACTTTTTGTGCTCCTTTTATATCGATTTTGCATTTTACTGAATCAAAGAGTTGTCAATTTTGCAAAATTATGCACTACATTGTTGTGCTGCAAATGTTTTGGAAAGATTTTTCTTTTTAAAATTTTGATTTTGATTCTGTTTTAAAATTTTATTTTGGATGAAATTTTAATAATAATTATTATTTAAATTATATTATAAATATTGTTTTCATTTTTGCTTATATTTTATTTTTAAAAATATTTTTAAAATTTTATTATTTTTATTATTTAAATTTTTAAAATTAATTATCTTACTTTTACCAAAACATATAAATAACGCATGGCTACGCAATTTGTAAAAAATTATCTTTTATTGAATTTAATATTAAATTTTAATTTTAAAACATAATAAATAATAAGTATTTCTAATAATGTATATCTTAGTCAGCTGTTAGTTTGAATCTATGAACATAGGCTTAACTCAATTAACTTTATAAGCCTTAAGGTTCATACTTAGGTCTACACATTTTTAGCCTAAAGCTAAGATTCAGAGTTATATTTTTTTGAATGATCATAACTATATTTTTTCTTATCTGATATTATAAGATAGCGACTGATGTGAAATAAGGGTAAAATAAATGCAAAATATCTACTATTATATATATTATTATTATTATTAAAAATTTATTCATTAATTAAATCATTTATTTAATTGTAAGTGATGTAATGCATCCTTGAATTTTGCTACTTTATTATTAGCAATAGGTTGCATTGTTTGCATTGAATACTTATAATGTTAAATAAGTTTGATTGGCAACTATAACTTTCGTTAGTGTTTAATGTATATTATTAATAATATTAGGTTAGGGACAGATAGATATCTCAAATCCATAGCTAGCTTTTGTAAAAATCAGCTTTAAAATATTTTTAAAATTTTATTTACATTTTTATTAAAATAAGACTCTGTGTTCCGTTTTTATAGTGCGTTACAATCAAATGTTAAACATTGAATGTCTAGTTTAAATAGGAATAGTTGGTCACTCTAGATATGAGTAATCTTAAACTATATTGAAACTATTTTAGAATTTAAAAATAAATAATAATATCAATCCTTTACGCGTCGGTTTTTTCGTTCAAAAACTCGAACACTTCTTTATTATTTTACGTCACAACTCTCATTCAACTCTCATTCTCTAACGAGATAAAGAAAGCTTTTTGATTCCTTTCGTTTCTATTTATTTTACTCTCTCTTTTTCTTTATTTCGTTCGTTTCAGTGGTCCTTTCCTTTTTCTCTATCAATTTGATTCTATCTATATGTTTGAATCAAAATTGGAAAATCACTTTTTGTGCGTAACACTACTTTTTCGGTCTCCTATTATAAATATTGAATACAGTAGTTAAATGATAGTCACATCCGTTTCCGTTTCGAAATAACAGTTTGATTGATATCAGAGAAACTTTAAAAGTGCTGAAATATTAACTATCTCTATGTTTAGTTTATTATAGTCAATGTTTATTATAAATGGCAAAACGTTTATTCAAATGTATATTATGAAAAAAAATGTTAATTTTGAAAAACATAATTAAGAACATTCTATTCTCAACAATAATCAAAATAATTTTATTTTGATTTTCTATATTAAGCCTTAACGCAGATAATAAAAGATCAACATATTCACAATTTCATCAGAGTTTATATACATTTTTAATATTTATTTTCTCTTTTAAAAATGATTCTCATTAAAATAATAAAAATATTATTTTAGTTTACAAATTTTTCATATTTTGTTTATTAGTAAAAACTGTAAAATTTGTATGTTATAATATAATCGTAAAATTTGAAAAATTTGCATTCATTTTTGTCATTCGTCTCAATCGTTCACATGAGTTATTGCTTTCGAGATAATTCATTATTCAAACTCTAACCTCGCTGTCAATCTAATTGTCTGTTTCGCTTTCTGAATATTTTTTCATAACAGCTCAAAATAACTTAAAACAGATCTACAGAAAGCCCACTAATTTAGTCGAGCAAAGAACGAGCGATCTCTCATCAAATATCAGAATCGATTATTTTAAAAAGGAAAATGTTTACCAATTATTTCGAGTGCTGTACTGTATATTAATAAAGCTTTAAAATTACTTCAAATAAAGTGTATGCATAAACAAAAAATTTGCATTAAATTCAATTTGAAGCAATGTGTTGCGCATAAAATTGATACATTTTTTAAAGCATATTATTTGATTAAATGATTGTTTGCCATTCTTATTGATTTGTCATTTATACAAACTTATATAAAGGAAATCAATTCAATTGCTGTGTTTATGGGCTCTCGAGTTTCCGATAATTGGGCAAAAGTCCATAAAACAAAAATTGCTGCAATTTGTTTGTCAGTCAAGTTTTAAAATATATTGAAATTCAAAGCTTGATCGAACAATTTTCGTTTTCGGCACACATTTGGTGCCGGCAATCAACAAACTTAATACGACTAATACGGCGCAAAGCATAAGCCGTAACAGACCATAAGCCAAATGGCAATATCTGATGGCATTTCGGCGGATCGACGCTCACCGAAACCGACTTTCGTTTGATTTCGCATTTAGTTTTTATTGTTTCGCTGCGTTTGGGAGCGATGCCAACATTTTCAGATATTTCATAATAAAGTGTTTATGCATCACAATCAAAACGCTTAGACTATTTTCACTCAAATTTTATCTATTTTTCGGTGAAGCTATTTATATGATATTCTCGCGTGATTGACATTAGTTTATACAGTTGAACGCATTAATGGCTATTCCTTCGCATTCCTCTATTACTCGCATCACATTCAATATAAGACTTGTTAAATACTGTTTAATTTTAAAACTAATTAATTTGTGAATATATTAATATAATCCAATTTTATAATTCTTAAATATGATTTATTTGTTCATAGATTATTTAAGTTTTAATATTACACAGATTATATTTTTAGGCACATTTTTTTCTTATGTGAGAATTATTTGTATTGATTATTATGATTGCATTGTCCTGACAGTGTTGATCATTATTTTGTAAATTGACGTTTCGAGAAAGCAAAACTCTTTCTCGTCATCAATGAATCTGATCTGTGAGATGTATTCTCGCTATTAATTTCAAAATTTCTTAGTTACATATGTGGTACATATATGGTCACTTTGCAGATGTCAATGGCTGAGTGAGAGACGCATAATAAAACTTTTGCACTTTTTGTCTTAGAGTTTCATACTGTCTGAAAAGAGTTTAATCCCATGCTTATCAATAGTTATTAATATTCATTACTGCTATGCATTTTTTATTTTTAACAAATAAGATTAAAGATATTACTTTAAGATAAATTAAGCTAAACTTGAGCAGCGTTTGATGACTTTTGTTTGAGTTAAACTTATAAACTCAAAAGTACAATATTTAGCTTTAAGCGCAGCACAGCTCATACCTGGATCTTTACAAAAGAGCTCAAATTCAGAAAAGTCCTTTTTATTTTATAAAGGTTGCCGAACATAAAATAACAGTATACATATGTATATGCATAAAATTGATAATAGTATACAAACGTATATGCAAATTAAGGATTTTAAGATTAGTTTATTTCTCGTGGATATCCTGAATTTTAGACTAAGTTATTGCCCTTAAATTCTGTATATCATCATAACGTCCTTATTAAGGACTCCTTAATACCTGAAATAATTTACTAGAATAACTAATAAAACAATGTTTGCGTCACTTGTTTCCCATAATGTTGAAAGATTTGTTCTCATTTTAAAAATATTTTAACTGCTAAAAGATTCAATCATTATGAGTGCAATATTGAAAAATATTTGATTATTAAAACTAAGAATCTAATGATATAATTTCAAAATGTTTAAATCCTGAATATTCCTAAATTAACGCTTTAATTCCTTTTTTCTTTTTGAATATATTAATATTCAACTCTAGAATATGAGGTCTGCTTAAAAAATCATTACTAATTGTAATAATTGTAACAATTAATATCATAAGATAAATATAATAGAAAATATTCCGATAATAATTTTAAACACTATTTACTATTTCAGTAATAAAACGACGCTTTGGAATAAAACAGTATCCAACAGTTGAATCGATATCATCAAACAAGTCTAATACAATGCCGTCGATGAATGCTTACGATAAAGAAGTATGCATTTGTTCAACTTTTATGTATATCTATTAACTTTAAAAAATTAATACTTAATGTCAAGAAACGTATTAAAATTATTTATTATATTTTATTACTTATATCTTATTTAGTCTTTATTTCAACATAAATATCGAATAGTAAAGTCTGAATATAACAAAAGTTATACGAGATATCACTTCAGCGACGATCAGAACATTCCATCACAAAACAGACCCACTTTTGAAATCGGAATCATTGAAGAAGACGACAGATATGTTCCCAAAAGGCTTTTACAGGTTTGTTACACTTACAAGGATAATAAGTATAAAATTTTGTTTTAACATTAAAATTAAATAATTATTAGAATTATTAGAAGTATTAAAAAATAAAGAACTTTAAATATAAACCTTTAAAAAATTCAAATTTAGAACCAAAATCTAAACCAAAGAATTTACATTTTATTTTATAAGATAAGATGAATAATTTATTTATTAGCCTTTGTTTTAAAAATAATATAACTTAAATTTAATTAATTATATGTTCAAAACTAACTCATGATTTGAAAATTTGCTTCAAAAAATTTTTACTTTCATTTTCTCTAATTACTCAATTCGTTATTAAATTTTCTCAAATAAGTCCAATTTTAATTATCAAAATTGCTGTATTTATTATAAATTTGACAAATTATGTAATTAATGATGTAATTATGAATTTTAATTTATTTTAGAATTAATTAATTTTTAGATTATTTAGCCTTTCGTAATAAGGAATACAATAGTATTAATATTAATACATATAAAACAAATTTTGTTTTGATAATTTAATTTTAAAAAATTTATCGAATATTTAAAATATATAAATTTTAAATTCAAAATATAAATTTAATCTATAATAGAAGAAAATTTAATTTTATTATGAATTTCTTATGAATTTTATTTTTTACATTAAAAGGTCACAGCAAGCGATGAAAAGTACAATATAAAAGAAATACAATATAGCATAGCTGGACATGGAGTAGACTTAAAAAATAAAGCCAAAAGTAAATTTGCAATAAACTCAACGTCTGGCGAGATCTACGCGTTGAGCGCACTCGACCGCGATCTGCCGTTCGGTAGGCCTCAGTGGAAACTATCGGTGTTCGCCGAAGACTCGAAGACCCACGAGTTGGTGGGCTATGCGGACGTAATCGTCAATCTTAAAGACATCAACGATAACGCGCCTTTCTTTCCGTACAAACATTATAATGCAAATGTGTCTGAAAATGGAACTATTGGTCTGTTTGTGTTAACATTAACTGCCATCGATGTGGACGATCCAAACGAGGGATCAAACGCTAAGATTACGTACATTATTGAGGATAATCAAGTTAACGATAATGGAGAACTGATATTCGCTATCGATTCTCAAAGTGGGACAATAAGGACTGATATTTGCTGTCTCGATAGGGAATCGCACTCTCAATACACAATCAAAGTAGTGGCGAGTGATGGCGACGGACTCAAAGTAAATGTCTTTACTATAAAAATCTTAATTAAAAGTAATTCAAGACATGTGCACTTTTCTCCCTAAATCGCAATTTCTTTTTCTTTTTAAATTAAGTGTATGTTTTATTTATTATACCGTAATGATCATTGTCTCTATTTTTTGCTAATGCCATCATAGATAGGCTTTGTGTTATTTTTACTCTAACAACTATAAACAAACTTAAGTTACTTTAAACCAAATTTCTCGTTCGAAAGAATTTTTATTTTTGTTATTTAAATCTGTTGAGATAAGCTCTCATAAGATAACAAAAGCCAAGATTCTTGAATTTCAGAGTTAAATCGTTTGAAAAAAGAAATTTTAATTCAAAAATGTTAATACATAAACACAGAAAAAATCGAAATAAATTAAATTAATTTCTAAAGAAAGTTATTATAATCTATCAGTATTTTAATTGATTAAAATTGATTTTAAAAATCAAAATCTAATACATTTTTAAACCCAATTTATTTATTTTATTATAGTTGATACTTATTATCAAAAGCTAATAAATGCGCTAACATTAGTTAAATTTTAAGCTCTAATCTTCTTTTCTTTCTTAATCTCTTTGCCACCAAAATATTTACTATATTTATACTCTATTATACCTTTTATGCCGCATTATTTCATACTTAAAATATCTCTCATAAAAATAAGAAATTTGTGAGAAATATGGTGTGTAATAATAAATATGGTCTTTAAGTTAGTGCGCGTCATTAATTATATTATAAAACTCAAAAATAATTAGTTGAAGTTATGAAAATTTTATGATATAATTCAAATATTAATTTTTTCTATTACCCTAAGATAAGCCGACCCCTCATAACGGGTTTCAACTCTTTGCCGCTATTTAACGCTTATTTACTATTAAATCGATGTAAATAAAACGTCTAAATATATGATTGAACACAGGATCATATATAGACCTTTTATTTACATCGACGTTAAAACTTGTTATGAGGGGTGGGCTTATGTTCGTGAAATATTAAGGTATTTATAATGTATAAATACAAGAAACATAGAGCATAATCAATAGAAACAAAAACATTAGTTTGACCCTACAAATGCTATATTATGCAGAATTTCTGCGCCAAATATCTATTGGTCATCGAATTATTATTGATATTACTTTAATATTGCATCTATTGATTTGGAAAATTTTCCAATAAATGAAAATGTAATATTTTTCTTACATATTTAAAAACTTTACAAATTTTATTATATTACAAAATTAAAATTATAAACAATTTTTATAATATAAAATATTTGAAAACAATAAGCATTAAATCCTATGATGTGTTATTGATAAGAACTCAAATCTTTTCTATTCTTAAACTCAAGTTTCTATGTGTTAGCCGTTAACTGCCGAGTGTTGCTATCACTGAATATATTATAATTGAGTATAATTTAATGATACTTATTTATTTTATGCAATATATTTTTGCATAAAATATAGGCCGCTGTATAAATGGAATAACTTTATAACGAATTGAGATATTCTTATGGTTTTCTTGCGAAAAATAAAATATATTATTTATATATGTTTTTTGTGAGAATTTTTTAAAAAATAAATGGGACTCATAACTAAATATCTAAACACTTTCAAAGATCACAAGCAAAACAGAGCCAAAAATTGTTAAAGTATAAAAATCGAGGAAAATCGGAAATTTTAATATATAAGTTATTGAATTTGAGCTACATTTTCAATTTTAACTGAATTTTAAAAATTTGAATTTCAATCATATTTTAATAATGATAAATTAATTGACATACAATAATTGACAAAAATGCAAAACATTTTTTATAAAATTATAAATTAATAAATTATTAAACCATTAAACAAGAATAAAAAAATAAGTATTTATTCTTAAATTCGCTGAATTTATTGCCACCATTAAAATAGTAAATGTAAACTGAGCTTATTAAATATAAGACTTACAATTTTGAATGAATTTTTATCATATTTTTAATAACTTCAAAAACAATAATCATTGAAAAACCATAAGCAGTGAACATGGCTTTGTTGCTTAAGGTTGTGTACATTGAATCGAAGCATTCATGGTTCCAATCCTGACAGTGCTCAGCGTTCTCTGTCGTGTATTGTAAGAAAATGACAAAAATAAGGGTTGTCTTTGTCTAACTCTTTCCAGTTTGATAGCTATTAGTTAATTCAGAGTATAAATAAGGATTTACATTACATTATATTCTTTTTTCTAACGTGGGTTTTGAAAAGTTAACTCTGAGTTTAGACTGTGAGCTATGAATCGATTTTAAAAAATTATTTTTATGACAAAATTTACTTTATTTAATATTTATTAAGCGATATTTTATTTCGCAAAAACTATTAGATTTGCTTGAAATTCCTAAAAAATTACTTAATTTTTACCGTCATTACATTTTGCTACGCCTAATATAACACTATAAATATAGTTACTTTCTTATAATTGTGGAAATAAATCATTTATACAAATAGTTCTATTAGATTATTATAATATATTCACTTTTTATAATACTTTCATGGTTGATGTCTATAAGCAAATTTGCTTTTCATTCTTCCGTATGAGTTGCTTAAAAAACTTATTGATGATTGATGTTCATGATTATCAAAATGAATATCTTATCTTATATAAGCTTATTTATTAGTAATCTATGCTGAAAATGGCGCGAGAAATAAAGTCATAATTTTAGTGAGACATTCTCCAATAACTTATTATTTAATACTTAAAATATTGGTATATAAATGTATGTTTTTAACTTATAACGACCATAAATTCGGCGTAAATTTGTGTTAATGAATGCCTGAATATAACCGTTGATATAAAAATAAATTCCAGTTAAGAATTAATTCTCCGAAAATAAGCACCAATTTAAAGGTTAATATGTCTACAGTTAATATGTTTATATGTATATCTTTACAATAATATTATTTATCGTTAATTAATTTTTATTTTGTTAGTTTTATTAATGCTATTCCGTTTCGTAATAGACATCGAGAAGAATTTATATATCATAGATATAATACAATCTGCTCATAGGTTACAAACCAATATACTATATGTCTATAATAAATCAATGAAATATTTTGATTATGTTATTGATTTTTTTAAACTACAATAGTGCGCCATAAATAAAGATTTTGCTATTCTTAGATATCGATATATCGAGTATTAGAGAGATCATAGCATAGTATATCTGAATATAAACATACATGTATTTATAAAAAAAAATTAGTTTTATATATAAATAAATAATAGACTTTGTTTTATTAGTTTTAAAATTTTCGAATTAAGTTTATAAGTTTAATATTATAGAAAGCCCATGATATAGAAAAGATAATAGCATCATCTATACACAAATAAATCTATAAAGTTTTTTCCTAGCAATTTATTTATAACACCAGTACTGATAAATAAATCTGTTTTCACAGTCTTAACTTTCGTTATTTGAAAAATTCAAATATACTATTATGGGATCAAAACCATAGGTATATTCTTAATGACCTTTAAATTATATAATATTAAGTTATATTTGATTAGCTAATAATTCATTTTATCATTTTTTAACTTTATTACAATTGTAAATGTAATATTAAATTAAGACATTTTTTAACAAGCTTTCCAATAAATTATTATTACCAATTAAGATGTTGTTTCGTATGTAATTATGACTATTATTTAATTTTGATGAATTAAATATATCATTTAAATATCCTAAGTTTCTTTTATTTAACCAATTTAGCAAAAAAAAGAGACGAAAGAGATTTAGTGATTAAGGCGATAGGCTTAGGATATATCTTGAGCTTAAATAGAGGAAAGATTAAAGAGAGACTGGTCTAGTGATTAATTCCATTAATAATATTAAATAAAATTTTACAGCTTTTATGCAAATTTTATTTTACATTAAATATAATTTAAAAGGCGAGCGCAACGGTGACTATATCTGTGATGGACATCAATGACATGCCACCCAAATTTATTAAACACGAGTGGTTCGTAGAAATTGATGAAATGGACGAGAAGTACAATAACGAAGAGCCATCGATACCATTATTGCCTATTCTTATAGTGTCTGTTACTGACGCCGATTTAATTGAATCAAATCAATTTGCTTTCAAAATAATCGACAACAATATTAATTCCAATCACTTTACACTGACTGCTAATTCCGACTCAAGTGCTTCACTACGTGTTATTCATCCGTTAGATTATGAAAATGAGAACCAGAGAAATATCAATCTGACAATAGCTGTGAACGACAACGGAGGAAATTTTAGTGATACATATCATACCGATTATAGTGTAGTGCACGTGCGCTTAAGAGATATCAACGACAACACACCGGTGTTTGTTAAGTCC